>VXBB01010834.1:233190-292335 GCA_013399915.1 Illadopsis cleaveri
AGAAGTCATTAACAAGTTTAAAGGCTGGAATCCCTACAGTAAACCAATACAACTCTTTAAGATACTCAATTTCAAAATAAAGCTCCTTATTTCAAAAAAATCATTTATTTGATAAAAATCATGGTATTAAAATGTCATAAAATTTAGAATAATTCTTCCTTTGCTGACAGGCTGAACACCTACTGTGCATGCAGGCAATCCAAGTCTCTGTGTTCCCTGACAATTTCATTCCTTAAGAGTTCCTCTGTGACTTTTTTTTCAAGAGAAGATCTCTCATTTTGATTTTTTTTGCTTTCCAAATGAGCAAGGATGAATGGGTAGCTTGGTGATTATGTTCAGAATACTCCTGTGGGGAGGTGACCTAAACTTTGACAGATTATCAAAGACTGCTGATATAAAGTATCACGTTAACTGTAAGAAACAACTTCTTTAACCAGTTCCTGATCTATAAAATTCCCAAGGTGTGTGCTTACTACATGACCTCAAGGCTGATCTGTCACTTTCTTTTCCTAGGGAGGACAAGACATCCTTTCTATGATGGGACAGTTGATGAAACCTAAGAAAACTGAAATTACCGGTGCGAAACCTGTCTGGTATTTGGAGATGATGTAGTCTATGTGTTTTCCAGTCAGAAAAGGGTTAAAAATAGAGTAACTATATTTAAATGGATACCTACATAATAAATGTTCATAAATACTCAGATTTCAAAAAGCAGTGATACAATTGCTAGAATTGCAGTGGCTGGAGACCCTACAAGTTACTGGTTCATGCATGCAGTGGTAAAATGTATACAGTGCTCTGCAACCATCTTCCTGGGGAGAGGTCAGAATGCCAGTGCCCATCCCACAACATTCCTGCCACAGTGAGGTTCAGGCTTTCATCAAAGAGCCACCTGAACAGCAGTAATACACAAATTCTAAAAACTGTTGTAGTAGTTGTACTGAATTTTGGTGGAGAAGAAAAATGGCACCTCTGTAACAGCTGTCCAAGGACCTGATGTTCCACATGCACTGCTGCTCTTCCTACCTACAAGTCTTTGGAGAAAACAGTATCTACAGACAGATCTACTCTCCTTTTTGTTTTGAAAGAAATGATGTTTCACTAAGTTACTATCTAAATTTAAATCAATATCTGTTTCAGTACCTAACTGAATGGTCATCTTTTGAAGTATTTTGTCTGTCTCAGAGGTTGCTTTGCTTATTCTAATACCAGACATATTGATGTAACATGTAGCATATCTTTGAGAGCAGTAGGTTCACAGAAACTTTAATATAGCCTTTTTTTTCTGTTTTTTGTTAAACACAACTTCTTTGCTGAAATAGAGTAGCAAGATTTCATTCTTTCAGTGATGTTCTTTTCAGCCATGCTTGGAAACCTCAGTAAGTTTCGTGTTTAAAATGAGGTTTAGCTTGACTTCTGCACCCCCTACCAAACTCTACAAACCTACAACAATCAGTTTTTCACATGTGTGAATATTTCAGTTAGAAATACTTTGATGCACAGATATCTCCCCAACACAGTATGAAATGTCACAAAATTTTAGTGTCAGATATTTTCCTTGTGGCAGTAAGATACCAAATGGAAAAGTTCAAGGAGAATTTTCCTTGCTTCAAGCTTTATCCTCTGACCTATAGTTCACTAGCAGAACAACCAGCAGTTTCTTTCTGTTCTCAGACAAACTTCGAGGAGAGATAAATAAGGTGGTGAACAAATACATCGATCAAGGCATTGCAGAGCTAGTGCCAGGTGTGCTCTTTGTGGATGAGGTTCACATGCTGGATATTGAGTGTTTCACATACCTGCACCGAGCACTGGAATCTTCTATTTCCCCCATTGTCATCTTTGCTTCCAACCGAGGAAACTGCATTATCAGGTAGGATGTCTAAACTTGGTCCATAAACCTTGGAATTAGCTGTGTCAGTAGAGTTACAGTCTTCAAAGGCTTTTGTCTCTGACACTGACACCTGTGATAGTCCTCTCCATGAGTTGCAAGCTGCATTCAAGGACTGCTCCTGAGCTTCACGCCAGGCTGACTGGAATTCCTCCTTTCCCCTAACACATCTCTCCTGCTCTAACAGTTTCTGAATTGTTTCACTTCCTGATTGATCTGTGATACTTACCATTCTCATTGTATACCTCAATACATCTGTTGCCTGCACATTAGGGACATCAAAAGCACCAGAGCTACAAACCTCTAATATTGTTGTTTCCTGCTTCTGGATTATTTTGCTGCTTGCTATCCCAATTCCATCGGACTTGAGCTTCTTGTTCTTACTGGTAAAGTGTGTCACAGTTCATCCCTCTGCCTTTTCCTGCTGTTGGTCTTTTTGTGATTCTTCAGTCTTGCCAACCAACTTGTTTTTCATCTCCATTTCACTTTGTGCCTTCACTTTGATATTTTGCACCCACAAAATGCATTCTTTGCACGTTCAGTAAAAGTGCTCTCCTATTTCAGAGTTTTCTGTAAGTTCTCCTAGTTTGTGGTCTAGGTCTAATTATGTCTAAACAAGCTGTCATTAGCAATGATTGCTACTCTTTGAATTGATTTAATTCAGCTGTGTAACTAGCTTTCGCTTCCCCTCACAGCAGCTCATTTGGTATTAATCTTTCTCTATTTGCATTGCTTAGAAGTGAGAATGAGAAGCCCTTAAAAATGTTTAAGGTGGACATTACTGCACTTTCTTTGCAAAGATATAAAGAGGCTGTCTTCTGAAAGTAAAGGAAGTAGAGATCTGTCAGCATGGATTCACTGCAGATCTTGTTATGAAAAAGCTGTGATTTAAGAAAGGAATTTTTCCATATAATAGTGGCATCTAATACTGGAGAACCATGGCCAGAGCTGCAGTACCCAAATACTGGCACTGAACTTAAAAGTGTAGTTCTTTGCAAAACTTCACTGTTTTTACTGCAGTCTGTGTAATTCTCATAAATTAAATCTGGGTATCTTTCAACTTCACAGCAAATTACAGTGGTCTTGGGAAACCCAGAGTGCGTGTGTCTGCAGGCTTTGCTGTTAGGTGTTGTGTGTCAAACAAATGAAATGGTTGGGGATGTAGATCCTGCCCTGTCCTTCATACAGAAACCTAAACTTCTCCATTTGCTGGAATGCAAGCATGGGATATAAACCGCTGAAGTATTCACTGGAGGGACTGGGAAAAGAATGGCTTGCTCAGCAACAGGGGATCTTCTCCAAATGCATGATAGTATATATAATTTCTGCTGACACTGCTAAACAACTTAGTAAGAATGATTTGTTCCCTGCTGGAAGATACCTTGGGACATGAGATAAGGCTGTATTTTGAGATACAATGCAAGAAAGCACCTCTCACTGTTTTTGAGAGGCATGTTTGAGAGCTCCAGCAATAGTGTTTATTTCCCTGAGGCTGTCTAGAATGAACCTTAGACCAGAATGTTTCCTGTCTCTGACTCAGGGGGTATGTGTCTCTGTGGACACACAACAATTGTAAACTAGTGTTGTTTCTTTTTACTGATTTTAACCAAATCTGTGTACTGAACTGACAGTAGTGTCTGATTTCTTTCTGTTTGGTTTCTCCTCTAGAGGCACAGAGGATATCGTGTCTCCTCATGGAATACCATTGGACCTGCTTGATCGAGTAATGATTATCCGAACCATGCTCTATACACCCCAAGAAATGAAGCAGGTATGCACAGGATTTTAAAGAACTTGGAACAAGTTCCCAAAGTTGTACACATTCTGTTCTGCCTGTTCTGTTACTGTAGAGCTGTTTGACTCTGTGGTCACCAGGGTTTGTGCCAGAAAGCTTCCTGCTTGTTAAAAGCCTGCTTCTCTAGGAGTCAATACAGTGAGCTGGTTAAAACCATGCATACAACTTTGCTGACTCCTAGCCACTGAGGAGCTGCTGAGCACATGGGTAGCTGAAAGTGGCACCTCACTTGCAGGAAGGCATGAAGTGTTAGCTGAAGCAATATCTTGCTTGCACAGATGTGCTTCCCACTGCTTGCAGACTTCAGCAGGTAGTGCTTTTTCAGTTGGTGTAAGATGAAGTGTCACATCATGGGATCTTTAGTCCCAGACCTCAGGCTTTTCCCTCACATGAGACATGAGAGGGATTGAATACAACCTCATGTTCTGCATTTTTGCCTTTATGCCCTGTACTGTAGCTTTAACCTACTGGGGCTGTCTCCTGAAACCAGAAGAATTTTCATGCTGCCAGTCAAGTTTGGAAGTGTAAGCACAGAAAGTGTTGCAGAGATATCCTTCCAAATGCCTGGAAGTTTTCCTGTGGGGCCATCACAATGTGTTGTGTATTGATTATAATGCTTGGTGCCATTATGATGCATTGTGTCAAAGATCCCCCCTCATTAGCGTCTCAATGCTGGGAAGCGACACAATGCAGAAGACATTAAGGTTTACCATGTCATTTCTTTGTATTATTTAAGAGATACTGTCAGTGGAGGAGAGCATTGTCACCAGATAATGGTCTCCTGCTGCTGGATAAGTGCCAAGGTGCTGTGGACGCATTTATCGAATGTAAACATAGAGGCAAAGCTTCATTTCACTTGGTTTGAGGAGCTTTTCACTGACGCTGTCCTAAGCTGTTCTCAAGATGATTCTTTTTGTATGTAAAGGACACTTTGAAACAGGGTGGTGTAGATTGAAGTAGAAGCAGTCCAGTGATTTAATAACACAATTAGGTTTAGTCTCTATGCAAAACAAGTTTTCATGTGTGACTTTTACTCAGCCTGGGGGCTTTAAAGACTGTCTGGATTTCCCTGTAAAGTGAACTCTGTGTAGTTAGTGCTGTATTACCATGCAGGTAAGACACTTGCTGAATGCTGATGTTCAGAAGATCTGGGTAAGTGCTGTGACTTCCACCCTCCCCAGGGCTGAAGGAAAGGAAGTGTTCACAGTAGCATTTCCGAAAGCTAAAAATAGAGTCCAGACATTTGGCCTCATAAATCATGTTCCCAGAGTCAGATAATCTCTTCTTCCCTTAAATTAAGGCTTTTGAGTGGCAGCTTCTCATGGGAGGAGAGGAGGAGCAACTACACTTTGGTTTCTAACTAAGTACACTTGGGGTGGGGGTAAAAACAAGGCATACATTAGTTCTCTGGTTTTGCTCTAATTTGTCTTTCATGTTAGGAAGAAGTTTCTGCTGCTGATTGTTTTTGTGTGAGACTCTTTACCTTCACAATTGATTCTTTTATCAACACAGAATCTGGTCATGTATCTTATTTAGAGTTTGTTCATAATGAGTTCAAAGCCTTGTTTTATGTGCATGTTGATAAAATAGAAATCTCATTGTGAAGCGCTGCTCTGAGACAAGACACACAGTAACCTTAGTGCAGTCAGAATGGGGGAAAATTCACTTTTATGTCTATTCTAGTCAGGTGGTGTTGTAATCAAAGTTTTTTGCATATGTGCCTCCCGTTGGATATTAGAAGTTATAACTGAGGTGTTTTGTTCCTAAGGTATTTCACCTGATAAACACTTGTTTTCCTATTCCATAGTAAATGCTTATGTAAGCAAGTGGTGGATTAATGGCTTGAGCCTTAGTCCTTCAGTAAGATTCTACCAGGTTGCTAGATAAAAAGTTATTTTAAAAAACATTGTTAAAGATGTGGCCTTCAATACATTGTTTGTAGCAGAGGAAGAACAAAGTGGCAGTGTTTGAATGAAGGGAAGGGGATGTCTAGGTGGTCTGCAGGTAAAAAATCTTCAACCTGAAATTGCAATTGTCAGCAGCATTGCTAATATTCAGCGCACATGTCTTAACACCAACTTTCTGCCATTTCAAGCCTCTCTCTTACTCTGCTCCCTACCCTGGCTCCCTGAGCGCATTTTTATGGCTTTAATTTAAACGAGTGCTTCTTGATATCTTGTTTACAAAGCTGCCAAAGTGAAAAATACCTGTATTATATGAGGCTTGCAGTTCCGGAGTTATCTCTGCACTACAACACAACATCATTATCCAGTCTGCCCCTTATCACTCAGCTGGTAATACAGACTACCGAGAGACTTGTTCCACTTTTGTTACAGCTTTATATGCTCAGGCTTATTGGTGATATCTTCCTCTCCAACTTTGTAAAGATCTTCGAACTGGTACAAGCCTGAGACTGTTCTTGAAAGATTAGATTCTTCTTACTGATTTTTTTTTTCTTCTTGAAGGAATAGGTGAATCATAGAAAGTAACTTTTTGATTTATTTTACTATCTTCTTGTCAGTTGAATAAAAAGAGTGTTGTGAGCCGCTAAGGAAAGGGTGTAACTTTCTGTAGGGCGTTTTGGAGGGCTCTGCTTTACAGCATCAGTGATAAACTGCAGAATTCAGTAACTGCTGTGGCTATCCAGAAGCCTTCAGCTGCCACTAACTTCTAACATACATTTTCCCTTTTCTTGTATAAGTTCTCATATTCTGCTCTGCATTAGTAGGTAGGCTTTGCTAACCATGCAGAGTTACCCTGAAGGGTTAGCACTCCAGATGTGTTACGTCACCTTCCTTTTGTGATAATAGGGGTTTTTTAATATTATATTTGCCTGTTCAAAGACTTAGAATTCTACAAATTCTGATTTAGTGATAAGTTACACCAGGGTAGCTTTCCACAGCATCTTGTTTTGTGGCATGTCTCATCTCTAAGCTGACAGTTTACAGATACTAAATTAAGTAATTAAGCATGTTAATTGTTTGGGCACGTACCTCACTGCTTACTCTTCCCAACAGATCACAAAACTTCGTGCTCAGACAGAAGGGATTAATATCAGTGAAGAAGCTCTAAACCACTTAGGGGAAATTGGTACCAAGACAACCCTAAGGTAAGTTGGGCACAGTTTTCTGTTCAGCATGACTGGGTCTAAAGCCACTCGCTGTAGGATAACTCACTGTTGGAAGAGAGACAAACCTCTCCTTTATAATGGCATGGTCTGTTAACAGTCGTTAAAAAAAGAGTGGTAATGCTCCTCTTTTCTTCTTTAAAGAATGTATATGCTGGAGTGCTTGCTGACTTTCTCACACTGCTGGTAGAGCTGTGTTTCCTAGCAAATGTCCCACTGTGTATCATCAGTTCCCTGGGATGCACTGAATTGTAATTACTCATCTGCCTCTCTTTGATCACAGGTATGCTGTGCAGTTGCTGACCCCAGCTAACCTGCTTGCCAAGATTAATGGGAAGGACAGCATTGAGAAAGAGCATATTGAAGAAATAAATGAACTTTTCTATGATGCTAAATCTTCAGCAAAAATCTTGGCTGATCAACAGGAGAAGTACATGAAATGAAAAGCTTATCATGTTAGATGCTTTGAAGTAGTTCTAACCCTTAGCCAGGGCTGGCTTAGTTATTGAATGAGAAATGTTAATGGTTTGTCTCTTTTGGGACTGAAGAATATTTAAATGTTGGACTGCTTTGTCAGGCCAGAATTAACTGTTGAGTGTTTCTATTTCATTATCAACAATAAGATGCTCTGTGGTGTTTGTGTAACATCTTAGTCTCCCTTTTATCAGTATATGTGAAATTGGTAGCTCTTGACCCATCATTTTTGTCTTTAGATTTCATTACAGAAGAACTCCAACTGAAGTTGATGCTTAAGAACAGTCTATTTTCTTTATGAATCCTGTTTTAAAATAGTTTCCTTTTACAGATGAGAACTTTTTGGGTTTGAATCGAAGTTTGTCTGAAGTGCTTTATAATAAAACATGTCAAGAATATTGGAAGTGTGCGTGTGTTCACTCTGACCTAAGAAACAGTCAAAATAAATTGAAATTAACAAAGCCTAGTATGAGTGAAATGGATCTGCAACACAAAAATAGATTGCAGCAAAGATAGATTGGGACCTTTTTAAAGTGTTTACTTCTTTGTAGGGTTTGGGTTTTATTTTCTGAAGAGTTCCTTGGAGAATGCAGAAATACATAATAGTTATCTTAGCCCAATTTAAAGCCTTTCCCCTAGAGTAAATTAAATTTTTCTTGGGTTTTCCTAAAGCAGAAAAAATTGGTTTCCATCATGATTAGCTATTTTTTTGCACTATCCAACTAAAACTGAAATCCCACTCTGCACAGACTGGATGAACTTCACCTTAGTCTCATGTTCACATTTGTGCTTCCTTGTTTTGTGAAGCATGAATACCAGATTGCTTCACAGCGCTTCGAGGTTAAATGATTAATCATTTAGATTCTTGTAACACTGAAATACAAATCTCTGTAACCACATAAATGGATGTATTGGAGAAAAAGTGTAGAAGCCTTATCAGGTGACTAACCTCACATTCCTTATTAGAACCTTTAGGGATTTAAAACTCTCTATGTACACTACTTAAATAAGCATTTCTTGGGGTAGGGTGGGAAAAAATAGTATCTTATCAAGGCAGCCAGTTTTAAACGTCCTTTTTAGCATCTGCAAGGTAAAGGGGATGAATTTTCAATTAATACTTTTAACTTATCAAAGATTTTAATCTGTGTCCCTGAATGAGACACTGCCTCACAAATACCAAACATACTCAGCCTTCCATGAATCCATCACAGGAAGTCAGTGGCTCTTCCTGTGGGAAGAATCCCAGTAATAGCAAATTAGGCAGAGACAGACAATTGCCTTTTTGAGGGGTCTTTTGTTTTGTTTTGTTCTTAAAGGGGAAATCGACGTCTGTTACTGATTTTGCTTTCCCAAGAGGTTTTCTTCTAAGACTTTGTGGTAGTTAAGCTAAAATTATCACAAAGCCATAGCATGCACATTTGTATAAAATAATTTGCATAGGTTAATTGATACATATCAAATGTAACAAAGCTCCCTTGTTAAATCAGGGAATTCTGCCTTCTAAAACACGCAGGAGCTCAGTCATCATCTACTTGGGGAAGGAGTGCAACTGCTAAAAATCTCTGTCCTCACCCCTTCATGCTCTAGGGACTTGTCTCTTCCTTCTACTGAAGTGTTGTTAGTGGAAATTGCTAATGATTTTTCAGCTCCAGTAACTGGACTGGACAGCAGAGACTGCTGGGGAGAAAAAAAAGAGCTGGAAGGAAGCTGGGTAGTTTGGATTAAATAATGTTTTGATTATATTCTACCATCTCAGTCATGTAAAAACCTGCCCTATTCTTCAAAGTAAAATTCAGTACTCTTGTCAGCCAGTCCTAATTAGCTTTTGTACTTTAAATAATCTATCTACTCGTTTCTCTACATCTGCAAATAAACAATAGTGACAGATTTAATGAATGATTTTTGGTTTATCTGTGAATATTTTTGGCCAAGGAGCATTCCTGCTTTCAAACCTAAAAATCTGCTCTCATACTAACTCCAAATGAATAAAGATTGCATTTACATCATCAGAATAATTTTCACAGTGCTTCTAAAACCTCTTTTTCCTGTGGCTGGATGACACGTTCTGTTTTAGTGCTATGGCAGCATAGAAACAGACACAGGGAATTAAGCTGCTGCATGATCAAAATTGAACCTTTTTTTTTTTTTCTTTTGCAGTTTGAAAGTCCTTCTTGGCAATGATGAATGTAGTTATTTAAGAATATAAGTACCATTTTTCTTTGAGTTTTCTGAAATATCTAAATGATCAATTTAGAAAGAAGTTTGAATAAGCCCTAAATAATTCTGGATGCCAGAGCAGTTCAAAGGCCCAATCAACGTTTGATGGCATTGGCTTTTTAGTGATAAATTTGTTCACTTGGCAGCAAAAGACCTACTGGGGCAGTGAAGGGTGGTACCTCCTGGAATACTGTAATGTAAGACCTCTGTCCCTACTTACCATGAGCAGGAAGGGGCAGAAACTCTTGTCTCTACTTTAGCAAGCCAGTTGTTTCTTTGCTTACAAAATGTTCTTTATAAAAATTCAAGCTCTATAAAACTGGGGGAGAAATACCTGTTCTCACAACAATAAAACAAGTGATTCTCTGTTTAAACTCAGGCTGGGTAGCCTGCCAGACCTCAGATACAAGCAAAGACCTGGGAAGAAGTGAACTCTGCCACATGCTGCAAATAAGCAGCTGCATCCAATCCTGGTTTCACAGCAGACTTTGTGACTGATGGTACCTGTCACTTGAGACTGACTGCGGGTACAAGTGTACTTTGGGAAGAAAACAAGATCTCAAAATACACATGGGGGGAAAGCAGCAGCAATCAAACTAAATCTGTTTTCCCAAACCTTGAGCAATTAAAAAAAATTAAATCATTACATCATCATGTAAGACCATCCTTACATCTGCCAAGTCTGTGGCAGAGCAGTGGCCGGTCCCAAAGAATCCCCAGAAAGGAGCAAGGACCCTTCTAACAGGCAGAACTTGGTGCAGAGTGTGCTCAGGAGGGGCTGCTGTTACCTGCAGGTTTTGCTCCTAGAAGGGCCCCACTTTTCCCTTCTAAACCTTCATGCCTGTACAGCAAACGAGCCCTTGCCCTGTAGGACCCTGTCCCCAGGGTGCCACCTCTCTGGTGGCTGTTAAGTGCCTAGGGAAGATGTAGAGCTGTGGTACAAAGGGAAAATCCTTCCACGCTAAATGGTGAGCCAACGTTTATCTAGCCTATTAAGTGACCAGCAGACTTAATAGTGTCAAAGCTTTGCCCATGAAAAAAAGTCTTTCATATTACTGTTAAAAATAGTTCTGTTGAAAGAATCACTGCACCATATACAATAGGTGCTGCTGAAAGATCTTCAGAAAAAATAGAAATACTTCTGACACAAAGCTGCCCCTTGAAGGAGGAAGGCACAGGCAGCAAGGAATATTCCCACCAAATAAGTTTGGCTATTAATATTAAACATGAAAGAACAAACTATTATTTTAATTCTTTTCTTTCTGTTTTCCACAAAGGTTGCACTTGATGAATTAATCTTCTCAGCGAAGTTTTTACGACCGATTGCCTACACACTATGAGAAGTTTCTCCATCCATTACTCGCAGGGAAACGGGTCCTGCTGTATAGGAAAATATTTGTTACATCTTATCAGAGTGACACATAATCTAACAACAATTACAGCAAGCCTATATTTTGTACTATTTAGTTTTCAGCGTGAAAAATAGTTCTAATATTAAACCTGGGGTGGGTGGGGGTTATAGTAACCAGTTGAATATTATAACTGTGATTTCCTTTCGATGTGAAGCAATGCCACACTTGGATCCTGCTCTGAGACAATGGATACACATAAATCCAGTGTACGTGCCTCCTGTACAGATGCCATGGTCTGGTAGTACCTGAAGGTTGATTCCTCCTGTTTATACACACCAAGGGCAGAAATTGCCATGTCTTTGGTTTTGGTGTAGCCAAAAGCATTTAAAACACAATTAACCTTTATGAGAAAAGTGGGAAATTATAGTCTGAAAGCTGATCCAGCCAGAAAACCACCACTGTCAAGAAAACTCAAGACTACACATCCTGAAAACTTCCCATCTCAAAAATTGGTCCAGATGCCCTCAGTGGAAAAAACTTTGATTCCCTTCTTGCATTGGCTTTTACCATTTGAAATTGGGGTACCCACAAACAGCCCCAGGGTGAATGCAGCACCTCAAAAGCATGGTAAGAGTTTTGCTGTGGGTCAGCAGGCACAAGGCACAGGTACAACCTTACCTTAGGCTGCAGGATGGCCAGAAGATGTGCTGTCGTTTGGCAAACCCTTCCTCTGTACCAATGCCTGCACACACAGTTGGGGTGTGAGACACATCAGTGTTCCTCAGGGTGGGAAACACTTCAGAGGGGTGAAGATGATGATGCTTTTTATTTCTTTTGAGAGAAGATACCCTGGTATTCAAGAGTCATTACCAGCAGAAGTTTATTTTAAACTCCACTGCTCTCATCCAGCCTGACAATGCCCTGAAACAAACAGGAGCTTTTCCTGCCTTACATTTTGGTATCTTTAAAAGGAACAAACAAGTGTCATGCTCTGAACCAGCGCTGGGAGCTGGGTATAAACACACTTTGGGCTCTCAGTTCACAATTTGTGTCTCTTCTGCCAATTAATAGCTTTGGAGCCTCTGCATCCACATATATTTTTAATTGTGCATGTCCAAGTGAGTCATTGACACCAGCAAAGCAGCAGCACTGATATCCTAGGAGTTACAGCCACAAAATCTATTTAGTGGCAACATTTTGATAAAGTGAGCAGGCCAGGAAAAGAGCAGACTTTTTTCCCTTTAACAACAAAATTAGGAAAGAATTTATTTTCACTACAAAACATTGTAAACAACCTTCACACGGGTTATTATTTTGGGTATGCATTAAGAATTTCCAAACAGAAGAGGACATAACACTCACTTGACCTTGTAACTGTGCAGCTTGCATGGCACCGCTGGGCTCCCAGCCCCGATGTCCAAACCTGGCATCAGCCTCCCAGGTCTGCCACTGCCCATCTCCACTAGCTGACAGCCCCGTGACTGCCAGTAGCCAGGGGAGCTTGTGATGGTTTTCTGATGGTTTCTGATGGTTTCAAGAGGAGGCAAGAAAGGGGAAAGAGCAGAGATTTGAGCACGTTTCAGATTGGAAACCAGGCATAGGAAGGGGTGCAGGGACAGCAAAGAAGCAAAGAGTATGCTCACATCTGTAGCTGATACTTGCTTGATGCTGTGCCGGAGTCCTTCAGCCAGCTCAGCCACAGCGGGGCAGCGCCGGGAGGGGGACGCGGCTTAGAGCGCCCTGCCCTGCGGCACAGAGGTCTTTGACTGGGGACAAGGAATGAGAGGGAGGTTCTCTGTGTGTGATCCAGAAAAGTTTATTCTCCTGAATAGCCAGTGACAGATAGACCCCGAGCACAGGGCACAGCAGCTTATAAACGAGGCGGGGGGCGGGTTCAAGGGGCAGGTGGCAACTTTTGACCAATAAGGAGAAGATGTGGGAGGAGAACAAGAGAGAGTTTCATATTTTAGGAGCTAATAGGAAACCAGTGGAAAGAAAACAAGTTACACGGACCAGTGGGGCGTCCAGTATTAGGGGAATCCCCGGAACAGGTGTTGAAAGGGATTGGTCCAGGGAAAGATTGACTTAGAACATTCAGGAAAAAGGGGTTGGGGTAGAAACAACTGAAAGCTCAGGGAGTGAAAACAACTTTTGGGACAAAACTGTTACCTCAGAGAAAACAGGGGCATACAGAACAGTACGTTAACCACAGAACTCAAACAAACTACAACACTTGCTTTCTTTCCCAAAGAAAGTTCAAATTCCTGAGTCTACAATGAAAAGTGGGAAAATGGCACAACCTGAGGTTTTACTGCCAGCTTACCACAGCTTCTGATCCCACAGCCTCAATGCAAATCATGTCTCCTGTGGGAAGCTGGAATCCACAGGGATTGTTGAAGGCAACTGCCATGAAAACAACATCCAGACTGAGTTCAAGCAGCACAGGGGACAGTCAGCAAGGCCAGCTCTGGGCTCCTGAGCTTTGGCAACACAGTGGTGCCAAGACCACCAGGTCTACCCTCATCCAGCCTTGAGCAGAGCTCCTGGCAGAGGCTGCTGCCATATAAGCAGGGACAGGGGGTGGCACTGGGCTCCCCTCAGCAAAAGTCATTTGCCTGTTCAGGCCATTTGTCAAGCAAGTGTCAGCAAGGACAAAAGCAGCATTCCCAGCACATGCCTGATCCCCTAGAACTGGAGTGCTGTCCCTGCAATTGTCACCCCTCCAGTGCACTGAACTCCACTGGCCACAACAAGCTCTGCCTTTCAGGGTGCTCAGCACACTTGATGTGTTCTGGGTCAACAATTCATCTCCTTGATGCCTGGCTTGCTGTTTGCATTATTCCTCCTCAAAAGCAGTGGTAGTAACCTTCAGGGAACAAGTACTTGTGCAGGGGACAAAACAGATTTTGCCTTCAGACAAATCTGTGGCTTCCAGGGAGCCCATCTGGAGCCACTGCTGCAGTCCAGAACAGCAAAACCAGCACTGCCAGATCACACAGACCACAAAACACTCCAGATTCACTTCTGGAAGTGGAGACAATGCCCAAGGACAGCAGCAACTGCACACAAAACCCCAGCAACTCGATCACAGGGCCCTCATGTACACCCACTGTGCCCCTGCAGAGGCTGCTCCACCTGTCGGAACTAACAGCCCCTAGAGCTGCTGTGGGGTCCTGTGACACACACCTCACCTCCAGGTGTGTTCAGGTAACTGAACTGAGCCCTCGAGCATTGCAACAAAGATGAAGCAAAGCAGAAAAGTTTTTTAAAACTGTCTAGTAACCTTGTATGTATCCTGAATGGGACATCTGTTGTACAGTTTTCAAAATCATCTTGGGCGCTTGAGTTAGAGGTCCCTGCTCTTACAGCTCCAGGCCATGGACTGCAGAAAATGTTACCAGACAAAAGCATTGTTTACTTATTTTAGCACCAGCAAAACATATCTGAATCATCTCTGCAGAGTATATATGAAGGGTTCATCCTTTTAAGCATCCTCTGAAGCTCCTGCATGGACAGACCAAACCAACTGTGCAGGACCTGTTTCCCCTCCTGTGAGCCCTTGGTAAGATCTGCATGGATATGCATGGATCTGCTCTGCTTCCCTGTGTGAGCTGTGCTTATCCATTCTGGGTTCAGCTCTTCCGTATGCATGAGGGAAACATTCCTCAAGGACTGTTTTCACCACCCATTATTGCCAACATTTATCCCAGCCATGTGGTTCACACACCCCCCAACCCCTGTCTGCAGAAGTTATCTAGTTTCATGGAGAAGGCAGGGAGTAATCACCACTGAATCTTTGGAGACCACATAGAACAACTACTTCTTTTGGAGATGCTGCCTAACCCTCCCTGCTTTCCTGCTGATCCTGTGGGATTTGAGACTATGGACCACAGAGACCAGCACCCCTGATTTTACAGACAACCTGTTTGATACAGATCTTCATATAATCCCCACTTTTATTAGGATGAAAACAAAACCAGATGCAGATTAGCAAATCATTTGTAGGGACAGGAGAGCACACAATGAGAGAACCGACTGCCAAATGCTAATGCTTAAAGAATTCAAGCCCAGGGGCTTCATACCAGGGAGGGACTGACAATTGCAAAGCAGAGCTGGGCATCCTGGAAAGCTGCTAAAAACCACAGGAGATAACTGCATTGGAGGACGTTGCTGCTTATCCCTTAGATTAAAATAGACATGTTCCCTAAATACAACAAAATGAGCTCCCTCAGTGCCTCTCAAAGATTTGGGCACCTGCTGCTCTCCCTAGCCCCCCAGAACAGGGCTGACAGTGTCTCTTTTACATCTGGGGTGGAATATACTCCCACAAACTTCCCCAGCTGCCCTCCCCCAACATGATTGCTTGGAGGGGCTGATGGGTGTTCTGGGCACCTGCAGTGGGATCCCTGGGTACCTCCTGCGATGGCCCTGGGCACAGGACATGTGGGCAGTGGCTCCAGGCAGCACAACACTGCAGCTTGGTCTATAATCAGGCTTCAGGGAGGCTTTGGGCTAATGCACAAGGAACCCCAAGAGCATGTGAGCCAGGGGCAGCCACGCTGCAGCCTGGAGACAAGAGCATCCTGCTCTGGAAGGCAGAACTCCTCTGGGGAAATAAGGCAGTTTCTGCACAGTGCTGCTCATGATGGCACTGTGGATTGAGTCTGCCTGAAACCAAAGGATGGACCAGAGTGGGACATGAGTAGGGCTCTGCTGCAGGCAAAGCCACAGGACCTATAACCACACATTTCTTCCTCCAGGCCGCAGAGGTGAAGAGAGACCCCTGCCCAGCATAAATCCACACACAATGGAGTCATTCCAGTTTATACCAAGGACTCCCAAAACATGGGATTACTTGCCAGTCCTTGCCACCATGACCAGCTCTGCCATGCAGGAGGATGGTGGCTTTCAAAGTTGCTCCTGTTCAGGGCTGGGCCAAGCATCCCTCTCCCTTCACAGAGGGGGCCCTGAAGCATTGAAGGCCAGGAAACACGACAATAGCTTCAAATCCACCACTGGCTCCCCACTGGAGGAGGCACAGGCACCTCAAGCAGCCAGCATCACCTCCAACTTCACTTTTAGATTAATGTTCTTCCAAACTTTCCTTGGCTCCCCGCGCTCCCACTTTCTGTCACCCTTCTCATTACAGATGTATCTTTGCATCAAGGAAAGCGGGAGGAAAAATTGTTCTTTCAGGGTGACAGCTGAGCGAGGGCTATATTATTAAAGGTACCAATCATAGGTGCCGAGCTATCATCGCAGGATGAATGCACTTGTCAGGAGCCCCCGGCGGCCGGCAGGGAGAGGGAGGGAGGGAGAGAGGTGGTGGGACAGCGGCTCTCCCTTCCCCGCTCCTCTCCTCCCGCCCCCCGCTCTCCCTCTCCTTTAATGTTGGCCACCTCCGCTTGCCTGAACTTGGACCTTCAGCAGCGACAATTTCTCTGGCCTCGACAGCAGGATTAATTTCTCCTGCCCTCGGCGGGGCCTCCGAGTGCGGTGGAAGTCCAGCTGGCCTGCTGCTGATAAGATGTACCTTTTGATTTGTTTTGTCTTTGATTGCCTTTTCTGTCACCTACAATGGCTGGCCGCCTGGAGACCTCCACATCGCCTGACTGACGGATCTATTTATCTATAGGCTGCTCCCCAGCTTCTCCTCCCCCTCGCTCCCCTCCTCCCCCAAACCTCCACCTTGTACCACTGAAGTCCCAGTCTAATAGAAGCCATGAAGGCTCATCCACCATAAAATACATCTGCCATCCTCCTTCTCTCCAAGATAAAAGCCTGTCAGTGTTACTTTCCAATTCCAGGCAGCTTGATTAATGGTGAAAAGCCACTGCAAGATCGACTTCTGGTTTTTACAAGCGCTGTCAGCCAGCCCAGGGTTATGCGAAACACACTCATAGAAAACAAAACAAAATGAGAAAAGGTTGGGTGGGGAGGGAGGAGAGGGATGGGAAGGAGGGGGCGAGGGTAACCAAATCATATTAGGCTCAAGACTAAATAAAATAGGAACCTGGAGCCATCAAATACCTGTCAGTCGGGTGCAGAAATGCACTCTGCAGCTCATTGTACCAAGGCAAATTATGGCAATAATAAATCATTGTTGAAGGAAGATTGTTGATAATTTTTTTTTGGATGGTGGCATTCAATAGGGGCTCTGGGACACCTGCCACTGGGCTTGGAAAGAGAGCCAGAGCAGGTTATTAGCCTGTCACTCAGCCCTCCTCCTCACACCCCACAGGAATCACAGGCAGTAGGACTAGAATAAAAAGTCTGGAAAGAGAGATATTTAAAAAAATTAATTACATAGCTGAAATACTCCTACAGGGAAAAAATAAGAAAAAGGGAAGGGGTCAAAAGAATTACAGCCCTCTTTGCAAGGCTCCTTTTTGATATAGAATATTTTACAGTGGCCCAGCCTACTAGTGCTTCAATCACTCCATCTGCCATCAAGAGACAACCATCTCTAGGGTGAGATACGACTGATGGAGCAAGGTAATGCCACACACTCTGGAAAAGTCTGGGAAAATATATAGCCCAGAAAAGAAAATATGGAATATTCCTGAACTACTAAGACTGGGCTTGAATGGTCAGGAGTGGAAATTCTTCAGGCTCAATCCTATGACCAGCAGCACCATGAAGTGTGAAGGTATGAGTGCTGTGAGGGTGGATCTCAACTGACCCACAGTACCTCTCACAGCACAGGACTCTCTCTGCTATATGGGATTATAATCCACATCCAATGGGAAGATCCTCAGATAAATCATTCACTGCAACATCTCTACATCCCATCTGAAATTATTAATTCCAATATTTCTTGGGGGATGAGGTTTGACTGGATCATGGGACAAGGTGCATATTGCCTAACTAAATAATGCAATATCCCTGCTTTTACCAACCATGGGCTTTTACCAACATCACTTTTTCCAAGCTAGAAAGTCAGGCTGATCAGCAGACGCCACCTCTCATCTACCAGTGAGAGGAGGAGCTGGGGGAATTGGTAGGGTAGATGTAATTTCCAATGACCTCACACAGATAAGCTCCTCTGTTCATTTTTAGCATTCTCTTTGCCCATCACACTGGACAGAACCTCTGGCCTGGCCTGCCTGTCGAGGCACCCAGCAGAAGACAGAATGGACTGAAGGAAAGGGCTGATAAACAAGGAGCAGACACTGCAAGGGAGGATGGCAAACCTGAGAGAGGCAAGAAAGAAGAGAATGGAAAGTAAGACTCCCTGAAACAGGAGGAGAAAGTGTGAGGAAGAAGAAAGAAAATCTAGAGAATGAGAAAAGAAAAAGAAAAAGGCAGAAATATGCTAAGAAAGGCAAGAGAAAGCACAACCAGAGGGGAGGAATAAACCCCCTGTATAGCAAGTGCAATCCCAGAGAAAGCAGGATGAGAAGCCCATGTGAGATGGGATGTTTGAAAGAAAGTTGTGCATCACAAGAGCAGGGAAAGAGACAGGAAGAACAGAGAGGTGAAACAGAGAAAGCAAGAGAAAAGAGGAACCCCCTGGAAATGCAGCAGGCTCTCTGGGAATCTTCTTGCCAGGAAGATAATGCCAGCAAACAAATGAGGGGGGGAAGTGTTGAGTAGAGAAGCAAACCCACCAAAACCCCAGGTTTTACTTCAAGTTATGAATCAAATCATATATTCAATTCATATTAGAGACACCTTCTTGGCCACATGCTTTCCACATTTGTGTGCATGGTGGACCTCAAATCCTGGACCCCTTTTATCACACTGCTCAAAACACTCAGTTCCCCTCAATTATCTCACCAGCCAAAGGCCGTCACCATTCACTCCCACCAAAGCTTCTCTCAGCACGTGTGCGGCATCAGTCCCACGGCATCTGGCTCATGAACTGCCAGGTGTGGGGACACGGGGCTGTCGCTGCGCGGGACAGGCTCGTTCCCCCAGCCAGGGGACAATGTCCCCATTGTCCGAGAGCTCCTTGATTTCCCCGGGGCACAGATCGGTGATGGGAGAACCGCGGGGGAGCCGCCAGCGGCTCGGCGCTGATGTGAGCGGCAGCAAACGAGAGGTGACAGGAGGGACGGGCGGAGGGGGCACGGCGGGGACAGGAGGAAGCAGCCGCGGGGTCGGCGAGCGGCAGCGGGCAGGGCAGCACCGCGGGCCTTCCTCTTGCGGAGGAGGACACCGCAGGCTGGCTTTGGAGTGGAAGCACGGGACAATTTCTCCATCCGGGTGAAGTTAATGACTTCCACACTTCAGCTCTTCTCATCAGCCAGTCCGGCAAGGGGACACGTCCGAAGCCCGCAGAGATCCCAGAGACACCGGGGCTGCTGCCCCCGCTCGTCCCGGCGCTCTGCCTTGGCCTCGCCCCCACCGCTGCAGCCCCCGCCTGTCTGGGCTCTACACGCACCACCCGCACCCGGGCCTCTAACATCTCCCTAGACCCAGAACCAGGCTTCTGCACTGTCCTGAGTCCCTGGATCCAGCCGGATGACACATACTCCCACCTTTCACAACAGCAGGATCGGGAACAGGAGATGTCAGAAACATGCAAGGTTCAATTGAGGAAAACAAAACAAACAAACAAAAAAATTAGGAACACATGGTTAGGAATTAGAAGCATGTATAAAAATGTATGAAAATATATTCATTTTTGAAGTGATAACGTTACTTCTGTACTCCACTGCTTGAAAAGAAAGCCTCCTATAAAATGAATAAATACTTCGAGTTAAAACATGTAACTACATGTTAAAACAGGTAACTACAACTCCCATTTATTGCTGGCCAACTTCACTGTCAGGCCTTAATATTGTACTCTCTTAACTACATTAAAAAGAACCTATATTGAAATCTCACATCGTTTTTCCCACAGCTAGTTCTTCAAAACAGAAGTTTTTATGTGTCTGCATTATTATGTCTAGATGTAAGTTCCACTTCAGAGCCATGAGATATAACCTTTTCTGTATACACATTAGCAATATTGATGCCTTTTATTTTCAATATCTTATTCTCTCCTATTTTAGGAATAAAAGTATTTAATTTCTCTGTCAGTGCAAGAATTTTTTGCATGAGATGCAATTTCATTCCTAATGTGGCCTGTATTTTGACCATGACACAGTAAAAGAAATAACAAGTATTCCAGAAATATGACTATTTTCTGTGTATTATCTAATTGCTTCACACACAATTTTTCATCATTAGACAAGCAGAAAAAGTTTAGCTCAAACAGTAACTACAGGAAATATTTCACTTTTCTCAAGAAACCCAGGGGTTTTCCTCCTGTCACAAAATTTTCTCCACTCAATAGTTGACTTAATTTAAAAAAAAAATTATAAAATTCAGAACTTTTTCTGTGATAGTCTCTCTGCTCTGTGAGGCTTGAATATCATGAACATGCAAACCTGGCAGACCATTCCTTACTAAACCAGACCATGGGAGCAAGATCATCACGAGCTCTGAACCTGGCTCAGAGCCTGTCACACATTGCTCTGTACTCACACAGTGGTTCTCATGTGCACGTGGGGAGAAAGGCACAGGGATCTGTGGTGCCATCACACGTTTTCCCTCCCAGGGAGCACAACTCTGTGCCAGTCTGGTGCAGAGCAGTGGCTCAGCAGCATCACTGCCACCACAGCCTGGCTGTCTCGAGAGGCAGACAGAGATGGATGGCCAGGACTGCCTGATCAATAGACCTTTTGTCCAAGCCTTTATCACAAACAATAGGAGCTGCAACAATCCAAAATATATTTAGGTAAATACTGGGAACTAGCAAGCCAAATGCTGCCACAGAGGTCAAAAACAATGCCACAGAGGCAAAAAAAATTCCCCAGCACCACCTTTTTTGGGTCTCCAATGGGGACTGTCAGGATCCTCAGCCCTGCTTCAGCCTGTCTTTTCTTTTATTATCCCCAATGCACTCCAGGTCTGAGAGCTGCATGTGGTTTTCCAGAGCAGTGACCTCAGGAGTGATGCGTTCAAACTCAGTATTAATGTAAAGAACTATTGCAGCAGCTTTATTGAATGGCTCCAGCCCCTCTGGACATCTGTATTGTACAACTTGGATACAGGTGATAGGCACCTAAGATTACAGAGACTGATAACTATATATTCCTAAAGGGTCCTGTCCCTCTGGATAGATTTTTTCAGAGGATGAATTTGCTTTGTCCAATCCAGAAGGCAGGATCTTGCCAGGACTATCCACACATATCATCACTTGTCTTCAGAAAAACCAGTCACCTTCCCAGAATTAGAGCAGGCAACCCCACCCAGCCAGTGCTAGGGCAGCTGGAAAGCACTATCAAATGGCATTTAAAGGCCAATGGAACACACACATAGGAATAAGTGAGAAACTAAAAAATTACATCCAGGAATTGCTAAGCCTTTTAAACAGAAATATAGCAAAATAGTTTTACATGGCCAAGCGCTCTTGCTGTTACAAGATGAAACCAAACTGTGTGAAGCTCATCTCAGACTCGTTGAAAGGTCATGTTGGACAAGGTCACAAAGCTCCTGTGCCCCACCTGATTTGGCAGCCAATGGTATGAGACTCGTGTGCATTCCAGCAGAGAGATGTGTGTGCACGAAGCTCTGATGCACAGGGAAGAAAGGCCATCTCTGACCTCTGCTGCTCACCTCTCAGGGCATTCATCCTGCTCCTCAAAGCCCTTGGCTCTTCCTACCCCTGACAGAGGTATTTGGCAAGAGCCAAAGGATTTGGCTCCTGCCAGCGGATTTAAAAGAGAAAGGCAAAGCTGCACTTCACTGCTGCAGTAATGGCTCTGCACAGTAATGGAACAAAACAGCATCTATTCAGATGACAGAGGTACCTGCTGAGGGGGCTCCAGGTGGGGGAACAGAGTGCTCCCCAACGTGTTTACATCTGCAGCAGCATATTATTGTGGGAAATGTGATGTTTGGACAGTCTAAGGGTCACTTCCACAGAAGGACTGAAGCTCTGACATGAGAAATATCTGTTTTGTGCAAGAACCTCCCAGCACAGATCCACTTGTGGAATACAAAGAAATAAAATGGAGGATTTTGCTCAGGTCTTTCAAGTTGTGGGCTGGAGCCTGGGCTAAATAAAGATCTTTTTTCCTGATGATTAGAGGGTGCAGCTTCATTAGGCTCACACAGAGCTCCCTGAGCTGAAGAAATGTAACAGCCTGCAGGAAGCTTCATTATGTCTCCAATAACACTTTCTAGAACCCCAATAGCATCAATCTGTCATCTCTGCTTAGCTATAAGATCTAGATTTGAGTCAATTTTATGGCTATTATGTTTAACAACCAAAACCATAGAGAAATGGTTTTGTCTTCTCTTAGAGTAAAGTGTTAAACTTGATGAATTGTAGGCACTCAAAGCTCTGATCATCATTTAATGGATTATGCATAAAGGAAACACTCTCTGGAGTAGCAGAAATATTCTGCAAGGGGGAAATATTATCAAGACCATGACGTATCAATGATTCTGCATGAACAAAGGAAAACATGACCATGATGGCACGTGGGCCACGCAATTCTCTGACCCAATTCTCCTACAGGTATGAGCTCACTGCTCACACACTGATTTTGGGATTAAGGACAGAATTAAGGGAATTATTTCATTAATTAAGTGTTGATAGTTATGTTTTAAAGACAGCTACTTTATATACATACATGTAAGCAGTTTGTATATAGTGACTGCATTTCAGTCACTACAGAGTTAACACTTCTGGTGCTTTAAGGAGAGGCAACATTGGTGGAAGAGGCAAGTAAAGAGGTGGCAGACATTGTTTGAGCCAGACTCTTGTAGTCATCAGCTGTAGGACTGGGGACAAGTCCTGTCCTGCTCTGTAGCTTTTTTTTTTTTTTTTTTTTTAAGTGGGAGGGGTGTTTTTTTCAGTGTACAATTTTGGAACCAAAAATCTTCATGATATTGTAATTACAGCCAGTACCCACAAAAATGACAGCTCACATGCAAAAGAAACAACTCCTGCAACACAAGTAACAGATGAAAACCCACTTCATAAAAATGGAAACACGTTTAGTCTATTTGCTCTGCAACTAGAACCCTTCTCTTTTCACATGCATCCCTGTCGCCATTCCAGTTTAATGGATCCTGCAAGCTCCCAGCTATCCTCTACAAAAAGGTGGATACCTGTGTTTAAAGCTAAATAAAAATGACTTTGATGTACCTCAGTTCCAGAAAGTAGCATCAAACTCCCTGGCTTGTGCTACTGTGTTCCATCACTAAATTAGGTAAGTCTCATCCCAAATGCTGGCTTGTTTCTGCCAGCCTGCACCACTTAAGAAATGGGAAGCACTGAGATAAGAGGCAGCTCTTTTCTATCCACTTCAGGAAATTAATATGTCCCCCCCAATAAATTTCTCTTCCTTTCAAGAGTCACTCAAAGCAAAGGGGATAGGTTAAAAAATGCTCTTCTAATAACTTAAAAATCAACAGTTTAAGCTTTAGCCTCAAACATCCAAGATAAAAGTGCTTAGAAAAGGAATTATTTTAACAAACACACTTTCCTATCTTGCAAGTTTCTACATCTGCAGAACACAAAGAAAACTTTGGACAGTGCAAAGGAAACATGAGGTCAGTCTGGGATACCAAGGTTAAACAAATCATTGATTTCTATAGCACACAGGTGTCTGGGCTTGTCTGCCAGGGGAGATCCAGCAGGCAGCTGCCCCTCTGCATTTTAATCACCATCCACAGCCACACAAGGCACTCATAATTTGTTGTCAGCAGTCTTCAGAATCCTGGAGCTCAGCAGCCTTTTCAGATACACTGATTTTAGGTATAGGCACATCATACTACCACATCCCACCTTCATGAGGGTACATCACCTTACTGTCTTGGCTCCTGCACTGCTTCTTCCCACCCTTCCTTCATGGCCTCTCACCACACACCCACCAGTTACTTTCTGCAGCTGAGCTCTGTGATCCAAAAATTAAAATCACACTTCTACAGCAAAGTTAATCAGGCAGAATGTTCTGCTCACTGTTCCTTGTTCCTATATGTCTGGAGCTGCATTTTCTTTTTTTTTTTTTTT
This sequence comes from Illadopsis cleaveri, assembly GCA_013399915.1. Lineage (NCBI taxonomy): Eukaryota > Metazoa > Chordata > Aves > Passeriformes > Timaliidae > Illadopsis > Illadopsis cleaveri. The sequence continues at coordinate 257,062 of VXBB01010834.1, forward strand.
TTTTTCAAAAATCTTCACACCACAGGTATAAAGAAGAGACACATTAGAGCTGTAAGAACATCAGAGAGCTCCAGACATGCTGAAGATTAAAGTGGATAATACTCTTCTGAGATTTCAGATAGCTAATATTCCCCAGCAGCGCTCGCACCATTTTTGGAACCATCCACTTCAACCTTAATATCTAAGAAGGGGAATCTGGGATTTTGTATATGTGCTATGTATCCTGATTTTCTTCAAAGCAATATAAAAATATCTAAAACAGCTTCTTAAAAATATGTAGCCTTGCTGTTCTCTTTGTTCCCTTTGTTTTAAGCTCACAGTTATTCCTTACTCCCGAGAAATTGGACCAGTCTTTTTGTTCTTCAACAAGAAATATCTCAGAGCCAGCATCCCATCTCTGACCTTGACAGCCCCCTGTGCGATGACAAAGTGTATCATGTCTGTGCTCCTTCAGTCTCCAGCCCCTGTGATACAGCTGCCAAAGGAGGTGCCAATTGTCAGGCTATTTCCTTTCTGCTGAGCGCTGCCAGCTTGGCTGGAACCACGCTGCCAATGGCCAGAGGATTGCTAGAACCTGGCCCACAGAAGAGTTTCAATTTTAGCAGATCCATCCAGGAGCATATTAAAAACCAGCAGCTTAAAGTCTCACTGACTAATTAGGTCCCCAGCTTAGAATATTTATTTTGGTTGTAAATGCTTCTTTTTTTGTCGTCTTTCCAATCCCATAGACTGTCTCAGTCTAGGCTTAAGTGGCAGATGACAACTGCCCCTTGGCACCCAGCATGCTTGAAAAGCATTAGAAAATATTATAAACATTATAAGTGCTCTGAAAGATTATTTTCAGCGTTTCATCTTAAAACAACCTCAATCCTGGCCGCAGCTCCAGGAAGCACAAATAAATATGGGCAAACTCTGCTCTGAACTTTTTACATTGCACGACGCCCATCGGCATAGTAGCGAAGGAAAAGAAAGGACACACATTTGGAACAGATTTATTTGATCCGCCTTTCCCTGATCCCGATGGCCGTGCTTGACTCGCAGGGTAACATTGCCACCCGGCGGGCAGAGGCTCCCGGGCCGGGCTCGGAGCTGTGGGAAGCTCGGCGGAGCTCAGGAGCCGCTCCGGAGCCGCAGCCCCGGAGCCGCATCCTCAAAGCAGACCGACCTTGTCCCAGCACCTGCACATCCCTGGCCGCGGCCCAAGCCCACCTTTAGGGGCAGGAGACCGCCGAAGGCTGGGGAGTCGTGGTAGAAACCCAGCAGAGGAGCGGCGGGGAAAGGGAGGTGAAGGACAGGCAAGGCGCACACCGGGTACAGCAGAGATGTCACCAGAGTCCCCTTCTCCACCGGCGGAAGCAGCCTGCAGGGACCTGAAGGGAGGCAGCCAGGCTGTGGGAAGGGCTGGAGTATGCAGGCAGCACCCGGCAACACTTCGGGAGCAGGGCTGGGATCCAGGCAGCGGGACTGGCTGGGGACCCGGCAGTGTCACACCATACCCGTGAGCAAACAGCTCACAGGAACCTCAGAGCCTCCCCACAGCAGTGGGAAAACTGAGGGCCACCTAAGGCTCGGTATTCTTTGCAAGAGGACAGGAAAAGCAGTTACTGGGCTACTCAGCTTCCTCCTTTACCAGAAGCTGGCTGAGAAGCCTGTTCCACAAATCAGTCTGGTTACAGTATGGGACAGGGTTATCCCCAGAAAAAATTAAGAGGGCACAGTCATGAAACATTTAGACTAAAGCAACAACATTGATAGCTGCAGCCAAAAGGAATTTATTTTTAAATATAAAAACCCAACAACAAAACGTTTGAGAAATTCGGAAAAAGGTTCCTTTGTTTGCCATCTCAAAATTACATGGAAATAAATAGGCCCTAGGAACAAGTTAACTAGAATAAACCAGATGATTTTAAAGGCTTCATTAATAATGAATGACAAAAGGGACAAAAAATCAAATACCCAGCACATAAATGCTGAAGAAACTTTCACAGGAAACCTGCACTGCAGAAGAAAAGGACATGTCAAGAATTCTGCACAAAACACCCCCAGCAGAAAAATGTCAGATGTTGCCCTGGTGTTGGTTCTCATCCAGCACTCTTGCACATAACTCATCACATCTACAGTGATCTCAATTATTTCTGTCATCATATGTGTGATGACATCATATTCCCACAACAACCACAGTCATCAATGCAAGTTTCCTGGTGAAAAATAAAACAGCAAGGGAGAAATCAGGCTGCTGTTTAGAGTGACTTCAAACACAACCAAATTCGTGGCTAAACTTCGTGCATCCAGTAACAGTATTTTAAGTAAATTTGCTTTCAATTACTGGGATATTTCTATTCAGAAAGAAGGCAAAATTTTCCCGTACTCTAAGTTTAAAAACTCAAAGGGCAAAACAATATTGGAAATATCATCAGCTTTGAGTTTTGTTGTCTCAATTATCATACTACAAAAAGACTGTCACAGCATCTCTCATAGAAACGGTTTTCATTAAAGGGATACATTATTACTTGTGCATTGCATTTAAAATTGCAACTCAAAAAAGAAAAGCCCAAAGGAATGGTCATGGTTCAGTTATTTTGGCAACCCACTACTGAGAGACCTTGGAGCAAATACAAATTGTCTTTATTTCATACTGACATTTTGATAAGGTGTTTTGAGGGTAGCACTTTCTCAGTCTCTGAGGTGGGTAACCTTATTCTACAAGTGTTAAATTGTAAGAGTATCCAAGCACCAAAAGCCAAGCACTAGCTCCAAAGACGTACTTTATTTCATTATAAAGCAGATTTTTTAGGCATTATTTCTTTTTGTGAACATCCACTGTATGCCCAGCAGGTCCTGCTTTGAGGACACAGTTGTTTGATAACAAAGATTTACCACTAGACCACAAAAATACAGATGCACAGAACAAGTGCTGCTTAGACACCGAAGAGCAAATGGTCTAAACTGCAACCAGTCCAAACAGGTATGCCCAAAAATATAAGTACAAGTACAGCTCCAGCCCAGCCAGAGCAGCATGCACAGAAGTGGAGTCTTTTATGTCAAAACAAAGTTTGTATTCAGCTTCCTGGAAAAACAACAACAACAAAAAATCCTCAAAGCAGAATTGTATCAGAACTCTTTCCCTCTCCTTTTAATGCTACTTTTTTTAACTGCCCCCATTTTACGTCACAGTTGTGCTGTGGTGCACTAGTACTTTATGAAAAACAGAAAAATTATTGAACGTAGTGTGACATCATAGTGAATGGCTGACAGTGATCATTTCATGGATCCCAATTCTTTTATTCCTTTTCCAATCGTGATCCTCACCCCGGGCATTTGACTTTCATTGATAGGTGCATCTCATTCCACACTTGCAGATTTGCCACGTGTTTGGTATCTGTGCTCAGGGTATTAACAAGGGTTTCTGGATGTCATCTGTGCTCCTTGGGTGTGTAACAGAGTCCCACCACTCCAGCAGGAACAGTGACCCACATACTGCCTACCCAGCATGCAAAAACACACAGAAGGCATGTTGATGCAGTGTAAAGAAAAGTTCCAGCATTACAACTCCTCGTTCTGGTTTCCATGTTGTCCAACACTGATTGAGGAAAAGTGTATTTACAAGACTCATACACAAATATTTGCATTTGGTCCGAGGCACCTGATTAGTACTGACAACCTAAATTAAAATGGAAAATTAAGTTTTATTCTGGTCCATTACAGCTTTAACTGCAAACTCTCCAATTTGAAGGTGTGATCTTCAAAAAAGGAATCCCAATACCTTCTGAAAGAGTATTTTCCTATGCACCACTCAAATCCATGAGATTAGAGAATGGAAAAGCCTTCTACATAAGCCCCTTAGTGGAATTATCTGACAAGGAGCTTGTATCTAGATCTACAGACACAGACAAGTAACATCCATTCTTTCCACTCTTTTGTGGTAATGAGACTCAAAATTCACTAGATATGAGTAATCAGATAACATCCTGATTGCTACAAGACCAGAATTCATTATCAAGGAAAGAAACTTCACTTTCGCAAAGAGCATGAGCAGATTTGCATCTAAGCAGCCATAACACTCATTCCTTTCAGCCAGCATCAAAAGTACAGCCACTAATGGCAATAAAGACTAATTAGAAAGCTTTACAAACTCGGTTTCACCAAGTTTCAAAGTTGCAACTCTTAGGCACAGGCTCTGGCAGAATCTGGATTTACCTGAGTTTTCTGCTTGTGGGGGAGAGGTGGTGGAAAAGGACACATTCCTTTCTTACACAGAAACATGAAAACAGTCTCAAGCCAATACTCAACATCTGACAAGGTCTAGTGTAGTAATTACAAGACAAAACATTTGGAATTAAAGATATCATTTAGTAAAAAGAAACAATTGCCTTTCAAATCTGCCATACTGAAAAAAACCCTGAACACATGGCAACACTGTTTGTGCTTACAACCGTATTTACGGAACTTGAGCATCAGATAGAGAGGTTTTTCTCACCATTACTGCAAAGGAGCTGCAAAAACAAGTTAAATGGAAAAAAATCCCTTCCACATACTCATTTAACAAACATTAATTAAAACCTGTAAAGGCTTCAGGTTACTAAATGCAAAAGGGTGTCAAAAAATTTTCAGGAGTCATTGAACTAAATCCAAGTCAGAAAGCTGACTCTCCTAACACAATTAAAAAACAATTTTCTTAAAAAAATTTTTTGCACATCTTCCTCATCAATTTATAAAATGCAAACAGTATGCTAGAAAAGTTTGAACATAAGGGAATGTGCTTTGGAAACATTATTAAAATATGTGTTTCTATAGAATGACACTATCAAGTTTATGATACTTCTTTTCCCCTCACTGGCTACACTTTGAGAATGTTCCTCCTCTCTTTCCTGGGTCCATAAGAAGCTAGGTTTAGAAAAGAAGAGCTCCCATACTGCCAACTTCACTCTGTTCCTTTACAAAAATTTCAAAGTACTGATAAATGATGGTGACAGCGAGCAGAATTCCAGTTCCAGAGCCAATTGCCCCAAGGAAGTCTGCCAGCACAGAGAGGGCACCGATACAGAGCCCACCAAAGGCAGCAGCTGTAGGGATGTACCTGTAAAACACAAAATGAGAATAGAAAAGGGGCCATTAGAGTTTGCTTAGGACAGTAACAAAAAAGTCAGTGGCAGAATACTCTCTTCTCTTGTGGGTCTGCAATCAAAGGTAAGGCACATGCAAAAATGCCAGTACACTGGGTAAGGAAATAAAATGCTCAACCTGACTGGAGAAGAAAAAAATGCTACACTAAGAGGAGAAGGTATTACAGTCCATCATGCAACTATGCACGAATATTAAACTTATGGCCACTGGCTCTTCAAATCATCTGCAGATGACTGAAATCCAAAGTTACAATAATACAGGGTACACAGGTCATACCCTGAAATGTGAAAACCTAAAGACATTGACCCCTGCCCCCCTCTGCACCTAGGAGATTTAACTAACTACTCATTTTAGAAGCAAGGTCTGCATGAATAAAGTATTCAAAATGAATAACACACGAAAAATTACAGTAAGAAAATACTTCTGGGTCAGCTGGAAGTAGTAAACTGAAGTGTTCATTATTAGCCACCCTGAGAAGAATATATAAATGAAAAAATAAAAGGTCCAGAATTTAAGGCAAATTCTTTAAATGCAAGGCAAAAATAAGCTGCACTATACATGTCTTCCATTAGTGAGATAATGTTCTATGTCTCATGCATGTAAGATCAAAGCTGAAATAATATCTGTGTTCTAGGATCTAGAAAATGGAAGTCAAAGCAAACTTTGCCATGTGTTTGCCCACAACACTGCATGAACAGCCAGTGAATAGGTAGCTCACCTGTTGAGTTCATGTACCATTGAAGTTTCTCTGTGTCCTCGCATTACCATTTGCTGTTCTTTCAATTGCTTGGCAACCTATATTGAATCAAGGAATGGAACAAGTAAGTTTAGTGTCATTTACCAAGGCCATGAAATGTGCAAGTACTGTGGGAAAATAGAAGCAAGACATTGCAGTAAATGGTGGTGGGGTTGGGCACTTTTTGTATTGTTTAAGGTTTGGATTGTGTTTTACATTTTTTATCTGAGTTAAAAATTTCCAGTATTTTAACTTCAGATAAATTACAGTCACAGGCACTTTTATACCTGTCAATTATACAAAGCTTTCTGGATAATTCCACTCCTACTGAGAAAAGGAAAATTGGGATACTGGTAGGCTCTCATACATATAATTCAATCCATGTTTTGCCGTCTACCCTTCTCCTGATGAGGTTTTCATAGATGTTGCAAAACCATTCCTTGAAGTGTCCATTCCATTTCAGTTTCCTGCATTCAGCTGAGTCAACTATTCATTTGTGGAGCCACACTAGAAATCAGACTTAGAATCCCTTCTTGGAACATTGTTCTTAAACTGGATTTCTGCAGTTGCACAGGGTTACAGCACAGCCCTGCAAACACTTTACTAACAACTCTGGGTAACAAATTCTAGCAGTCATCACTGACTCCATGCACTGAGAAAACACTTTCAGATGAGTTAGCTGCCAGTTTTCCACTACACAGTGAACATCTAAGTAACGATATACCAACTTTTATTTCTGACCTTTTTTGCATGAACTTAAAATAATTTTACTTAGTATCAGGAAAAGCATTAAAGTGTTAAAAACTGTCTGTTGGTTTACTCTGAAATAAAAAAATTGACTGTACATGGCTGTGAGTGCCCTCCTGCATGCCTTAGAAGCAGCAAGATGCAAGTCCAAAACAAGAGAGTGCTCACACTGTTACAGTAACTGTGCAATTACTTATTTGTTAAAGAATGGATTAAACCATTCCATATGGCTGCCAAACTTCACCTCCTACCCAAAACTACACAATACAAATATACCACAATGACAGCTATTTTCCATTTTGTTTTCCAACTCCAATTTCAGGATGACATAGTTCCTGAATGTTAAATATCCTGTAGCAAATGGAATTTTTGAGAAGCTAGCTTCAGGTACATTAATGCACTGCACTATATTCTCCATTGTCAGTGCTCTCTAGTTAAAACTAACAACCTCTAGTTAATTTTCCCACAAAGGAAGCTCAGAACTCTCTGTGTCAGGAATGGCTGTCTGAGCTTTACCTGCAAGTTTTTAAATGGCAACTGCCTTGCACACAGTGCACCTGTCCCATGGCACTGAAAGAATTTCTACTTTTCCTGTTACTTTTCCTGCTCTCACACTGATCACATGTTTCTATGCTTTAAATTTACTAATTCCAATGAAAGTAATTTAAGTTTTGATGTTGTTTTGAAAAAGCAGTAAAGAAAACAGGAAAAAATGACCCCCATTCTGTCTTAATCTTTCCCAATTAAAAAAAAGACACAGTCCCTGTTTACACAAACAATTAATATTACCAACAAGATTACCAGCAGAACAGCTTTTTCAGAAAAAAGTCAGTCTTATTCTTACCACAGACCATATATTTTCATCATGTAAGCTTACATAATTTGTCATTTTAAACTTACATCTTTGGCAGAGGAGCCAGAGACTTCAATCCATGTCTTAGAGAAGAAAGCACAGGAGCCCAACATAAATACAATATAAACAACTGCATGTACAGGGTCTTCCAACACTGAAGAAAAGGACTCTGGAGGTGACAGGTAATAACAGAGTCCACCAACTGGGTAAGCACGAGCTGGACCTCCAGATGATGTGTCCTGGAAGAAAGAAGCAAGCAGTCAGTCACCAATCTTCTCACTATTTCTCAGGCATTTAGCCAAGTCTTAGAAAAGTTTGTATCACCTTTGTGCCACTTTGCATCATTACTACTGCAGCAGCACACATATTTATATTCATCACAGCAAGCCTCATATGCTACCAATTAATTCAAACAAATTACTAATTCAGGAGTTTCAGTGTGCATGACTACCTATCAAAGTGTGTCTTAATATTCAGAGAACATCTCTTCCACCCCACATGCCAACGGTGCCCTTGTAAAGATGTATGCAAGATGAGAAGGAATACTCACAGACCAGGTGCCCAGCAGGCTGACCAGCAAGTTGCCACTGAAGCGGGCAGAAAGCATCTGGGAGATGACATACAAGTTTGACACCAGGGCAGACTGGAGAATAATGGGAATGTTGGAAGTATAGAACAACTTGATAGGGTAGGTGTTGTACTGGCCTCGGTAGCGAGCAGATTTGATGGGAAGATCCACTCTGAAGCCCTGAAAAGTTTTCAAAAGAAAGTCCCCCATTACATCTGGACGTGAACCCATACCAGAGATCATAAATTGCAAGTGCAAGGCCTTGAGAGCAACAGAAGAAATCTGCAATCATTTTGTGCAAGTACAAATACTCTGCCCAGAGGGCCCTCCTCTCCATGAGGAGACCCCTTCTGCAAAGGGTCTGCAAGCCTGCATGGTTGTCTAAACACACACCCACACACACGAAGGTATGAAAGATTTAGACATCAGAAAAAATCTGAAGTTTCAAGAAGACTGAAAAAAGCATCCAGGAAAAGAAGCATTAAAACTCCCTATATTCTTCAGCAACAAACAGTAAGAGATACACAGGGCTAAAAATTTCCAAGTATTTCCCAGTAAAAAGCAATGGCATTTGGGTTAAACAGTATCACATGCACAAATGCCTCTAGTGGATTTTTATTGCGGTTTTTTTTTCTTTTTTCAGAGACCAAAGTAAGTTTCAAGTCTTCTGTGTGACTACAGTAAGTGTGGAAACTGATTAAGAGAAGGCAGTGTATAATGAACACGCAGATGCTGCAGGTACAAAAATGAGCCTTGTGAATATATAATTTCTTGTAGAAGGAAGCAAATTTCAGACTTATTTCCATATAATTTTACAACCCTCATTATTCCAACTGACCTGGAAGTAAATGACAATTGCAAAGACAAAGATGGTGGCGATCAGATTCATGAGGTTGGGAAGGTTCTGACGGTAAAAGGCCTCACGAAGAGCCCGGACTTTGTCTGTGCGAGTAGCCAGGAGATGGAACAGAGCAATGATGGCTCCCTCAAATTCCATGCCTTGCAAAGGAAAAGAAAAAAGGGGAGCTGTTATTATCTCCAAGCATCACTATTTTGTCCCATTAAGCATACTTCTGAACTACAGGATTCAGAATGGGATTTCTCTGAGTCTTCTGCATCTTGAGCATGTTCTTAGGCTTTTATACTGTCACCCTTTATATCACCTATGTTATTTCCAAGATTTTTTTAAAATCCCCTTGTAGTGGACTAGAAACTAAATCATAACCCAGCATGGGGTACTGTCATTGGTGTCTAGAAACACTGACAAGCACCAAGTTCTTTCCTTCCTCTTCCTGATCAAAAAAAAAAGTAAGCTCACAGGGAAGTATCAGGCTTTCTAGTGTCAGTTGTGGTGAGACACAAGTTATTGTTTGGATGACAGCAAATGGCATAATCTCACTTCTGTTTTCTACTATACAGCAGCAAACAGGATCATCTCCAGTGGAGTCTGGAGTACAATGTCTTTAGAGCAAAGTGTAAAAAAGGCAAGGAGCAGAAAGAAACAGCTAATATTTGGTCAGTAAGTTGGGAAGTAACCATATCACAATGGCAGTCTACTACTGCTGGCTTTTAACGAAGGCACTGTAAGAAATTCAAGTTCAGTAAATATCTTGTGAGATACTACAAATTGAGAAAAAAATGTCTTTGTGCTTGCACTTTGCACAGCAGCATCTGCTGCATTAGCAGGATTCACTACACAGTCAAGACGGTAGTAACAGCATTTTGCATTAACGGTGAGGAAAAAAAAAAAAAAAGATGTTGCCTTTTTGTACAAACTATTGGTAAAGAAAAGAGACTGCGCCATATTACCTCGCCCAGTGTTCACTGTGGTGGGGCTGAATGCTTTCCACACAATGGTCTCACAGATATTGGTAGCAATGAAGAGAGAAATGCCAGAACCAAGACCATATCCTTTCTGCAGCAGCTCATCCAAGAGCAGAACTATTAAACCAGCAACAAAAAGCTACAGTAGAAAAAGAAATACAGCATTAGTTCCATGTCTTTTTCATTTTGTTAGAAAAATAATGGCTATTTAAAGATCAGACTATATGGGAGGAAGCAGGTACACTTGGGCCTTTTTTCTCTGCACAAGGGACAGCCTGTCCATAAAGCTGATTTTTTACCCTTTCAGGGGAAGAGTAAGTAGAGAAAACTAGAAATTACCTGGATTGTGATAAGCAAGCAGATACCAGCACCCATCTCAGATGGGTCTCCGTACATTCCAGTCATTACATACACAATAGACTGTCCAATGGTAATGATCATTCCAAACACTACAGAATAAAAAGAAAGAGTATGTATTTGTCCTGGATATTTATGTCACTGGGCAATTAGAGAAATAGAAATCCCTTCTTTGTAGAGAATCTTGGTTTCAGCTGAGATAGAGTTAATTTTCTTTGTAGTAGCTGGTAGAGTGCTGTGGTTTGGATTTTCCATGAGAATAATGCTGATAACAGGCTGATATGCTGTTGTTTTAGCTGTTGCTCAGCAGTGCTTACCCCCAGTCAAGGACTGTGTCCCCTGCTCTGCCAGCCAGCAGGTGCTTATGAAGCTGGGAGGGAGCATGACAAGGACAGCTGACCTTAAGTGGCCAGAGGGATATTCCATACCATGGAACATCAGGCTCAGCACTCCAACAGGGGGATTGGCCAGGAGGGGCTGATCACTGCTCAGGAACTGGCTGGGCATAGGTCAGTTGGCGTGAGTGCATCGCTTGTTTCTCTGAGGTTTGGTTTCTGGCTCTCCTTTTTGTTACAGTTGTTGCTATTGTTATTATATTGTACTTTGTATCAGTTATTGAACTGTTTTTATGGCAACCCACTAGTTTTATTTTTTTTTTTCTCATTCTCCCCTCCTTACCGAGAGAGAGAGAGGGAGCAAGCAAGCGTCCCATGTGATACTTAGTTGCCAGATGGGGTTAAACNCGTGAGTGCATCGCTTGTTTCTCTGAGGTTTGGTTTCTGGCTCTCCTTTTTGTTACAGCTGTCGCTATTGTTGTTATTATATTGTACTTTGTATCAGTTATTGAACTGTTTTTATGGCAACCCACTAGTTTTATTTTTTTTTTTCTCATTCTCCCCTCCTTACCGAGAGAGAGAGAGGGAGCAAGCAAGCGTCCCATGTGATACTTAGTTGCCAGATGGGGTTAAACCGCAACATTTGGGAAGGAATACATAAGTCACAGGAAGTTTAAATTCAAGAGCAAGTTAACTTTGTTGTCTGAAATCTGGCACTGAAAATAGAAATGCACAGATAGTTCAGAAATCAATGCACTTAGAAGCAAGTGGGTTTGGTTACCAAAGGCTGGTTTAGATACTGAAAACTCTGAGGGTGTTAAGATATTACTGTAGTAATTTATGATTTTTTCGCTGTAGCAATTTATGATTTTTTCCAGTACATGTATCAGTAAATAGTGTACAACTTAAAATACCTATAAAACACACAATTTTTTCTGGAAGTCATTATCAACTGACCACAGAGACCCCTTACTGATGAGAAAGACCCATATCTGGAGCTGCAAGGTACAAACAGCTACAACCAACATCTTAAATCACTATGAAATACTCAGAATACTGCAACACTGACCAATTACAGTTCAAAAGTTGAGTCTCCACAATCTCTACATTGTTTCACTTATCTGGGGAGATTACAGCAGCAATGCCAATTGCACTGACACTTTTTCTTTTCACACCTTTCTGAAGCTTAACAACCAACAAGGCAGAGAGCTGTCAGTAAAAGACTAATGAAATACAGCATCTGCAGCAGAACACAACACACAGCACAACAGAAACCCACAAGTCCAACTGCACCATTCATCCCATGGTAAATTCACACTTTCCAATGTTAGGGTGAGATATTCTAAACCACCAGTGCCCAATATGAGCTTTTACTCACATTTCTGGGCTCCGTTGAAGAGAGCTCTGTCCTTTGGGGTGTCACCAACCTCAATTATTTTAGCACCTGCCAAGAGTTGCATGATGAGCCCTGAAGTGACAATGGGTGAAATGCCCAGCTCCATCAGTGTTCCTACCAGACACAGGAAGAACAGTGAAGTTCAAAGTTAGTTTTTATCAACCTTTACATCACAATGGAGAAGATCTAAAACTCCAAATCTCCATAAATGTAAAAGTTATCAATGATAACAAAAGTTTGTTAGAAGTCAGTTTGATACGTAGTACTCCTCAATACCTCAAAAATACTGTGTTCACTTAAAAAGACTTTCGCTGTCAAGAATAGATTTACTCTGCATAAAACAAAGTATGAGATAAACTGAAAGCTCAAATCACACAGAATGATAAAGTGAATTCAGGTAACTGTCACTATTCTTAATTCATACCTGTACTAGAAAGCCTGTACAAGAAACTGAAATTTATATAAACTACTATGCATTTCAATCTTCTGTGTGACAGACTCAGATGTCACCCAGGAAACCACAGCACTCAAGGAACATGATTTTGACATCACAAATCTTGAAGATTGCAACAGCAGCAATGTAGGTAATTAGGAACTGTCTCTTCCCTAACCATTTCCCTCAAAAAACCCCCAAAAAACAAACAAAAAACCACTCAATTTTTGTACATATAACAGATTGCACACAGTCAACCATAAACTCATTTTGTCCAGAAAGCTGTGCTTTTCTGAATGCCACACCAGTTTATGACTTTAAATAATATAGAAAAAATACTTTTCTCTCTCCACTTCAGTTTTTATATTCATTACAATGGAATGGAATGCAAGTCCAAAACCATTTTGATTCAAGTTAAAAAAAATATGCTCTCCTGAAAGTCTGGCCATACCTCTATTTGAAGCCAAAATCACTCTCATCCAGTAGAAAGGATCTGCAGAGTCTGATGACATAATGCCAAACAAAGGAATCTGCATTTCCAATGAAGAGATTAAATTAGAGACTTCATAGCATGTTCTAAACATTTCAGCTCTTCATTAAAATGGGAAGCAAACATACCTGGCAGCATACTAAGAAGATGAAGAGTGTGATGGCTGTCCATAGTACCTTTTCCTTAAACTGAATCTAAAGGGAATAAACACAAAACCAAAAACCATCAACAGATGATAAAGCTGTCGAGATAACAAGACTTAGTCTATCAAGTAAACTTTCATAGTAGCACACTTGATTTTTTTGTGGAGGGATAAAGTACACAACAGCCTAAAGAAAATAATGTACTCTTCATCTCTTTCAGCCCACATAAGATCAATGAAAGCTACAAAGCTTTATTTAAAATTTAATCCAAATAAACAAGCGTATGTCAATGCAAGGTAATTCTAGTACTTCCACAGAAATAAGTCTTATATTTTCATAAGTAAGAGCTTATGAGAAAAAAACAGTAATAGGGAGCAGCTTATGTCAGCAAATAATCTTAGATTAGACCTTGTGAAGCAAAGATTTTCAAGTTGCTGCTTTAACTTAGTCTAGTTTACACTTCAGTCTGTACTGCCTTCAATATCTCACCATGCACTGCTGTGGCATAAACAAATCTGCCCAACAGCATTTATTCTTGTACAACCACATTCACATGAGATGCAACACACATGCACTCCACTGAAAACAACTGTACCTAAAACTGGCATTCTCCCATGAGGGAAGAAACGTCAAATTCCACAAATGCAAACTCCGATCATTTTATATCGCACAAATACAAACCAAGGAAGAAAATTTTATTAACCTACCTTCCGTTCTGGCTTTTGAATTTCAGGCAAGATAACACAGAAGGGCTTGATCACTTCAAGAAATTTTACTGTACAGAAATAAGTTAAAAGACAAAATGAACACACAGATACAACGAATACTGGAAAAAGCTCAAGCTGAATTGAATTTGGACATGTACTTTACATAACAGAAGTCCCAGTTCTGGGGAATTTTTGGTTGTTTAGTTTGGGGCAGGGGGTGTGTTTTGTATTATTAAATTCTTATCTGTTTTAATTACACAGAAATGCAGCTAGCACATTTTAAGTACAGTATGGACTGGGAACAGAATTAAAGAAAGAAAGTCAAGCATTTTCCCATTTCAAAAAACCTCTGTCATTGCTTTACAAGAGTTTATCAAGACCCTAGAACTTTTACTTCATGGTAGTTTTTCCCCAGCCTGATATTAGAGAAAAAAGTGCCTTGGGTATTGCAAATATATTACTTTTGAGCCATACAGTTTAAGAATTCCTACACACTTTTGGGCCATACAGCTTATGGCCACAGTTCCTACCCACACAATTCAGAAGCATCAATTCAAGTTAGTCTACAGGACATCTCATGCCAGGATCCCCTGCTAGCCAAAAAGACACATCCTTAGATCACAACTCTGTCTTAAAACAAGCATATAATGAAGAGGGGATTTCCAAAGTCACAAGTTCTCCCATAAGCAGAGAGCTCTGAATTTGAAGAAGAGTTAATTCTAAATCTGCTAAGACAAGTATAAGGCTGCATTTGAACTAAGAAGAGTACAACAGCACAGAACTGAAATTACTGGTGCCTTTCCACCTTTTCATGGAAGGCTGCAACTTCAGCGGCAACTTAGTAAAGCTTTAAGACCAGCCCACAAAAGATACTTTCTTAATTGCAAACGATTATGTCTGAAAAGCTACATTGGACTGCAATATTCAATTTAATGCAAATCAAGGGTCTCTCCAACATGTACAGTAATACAGCAATCGACTAAGACGCTTTCCAAGCAGCTTTTTCTCGAGGTACGGGATCCTGCAGATTCCCACTGATCGGATCACGCTGGGATGCAAACACAGTCCCTCTGACAATGTCCCTGGAAGGGTCATGCCCGAGATGACATCCCGCCCCCCCACCCCGACACCGCGCCCGGCACCCTCAGCCTGGCACGGGGCACACGGCGCCGGTTCCTTCCCCGGGATGAGCTGCCACCCCCAGGAACGGCGCTTTCCCGGCCCGAAGGGAGAAGCAAGAGCCCATCGGGAGCCGCTAAGGCAGGGGTGTCCCCGGTACTCACTGCCCATGGCGGCGCCGGTCGAGCAGCAGCGAGGGGCGGCCGCGGAGGGAGGGACACGTCAGGCTCCGAGCGCGGCCGCCCTCTTCCGCTTCCTGCCACGCGCCGCGTCCGCCGCCGCCGCCGCGCATGTGCCGGACCTCGGCCACACGGCCACCCTCGCCTACAACTCCCATCGTGCTCTGCGGTTAGAGGGACGGGTAACCTCCATGGCGCGGGTGCGCGGCATGGCGGCGCGCAGCTTGCTGGGAGTTGTAGGCCAGCGCCGCCCGCCATCTTGATGTGGCATGGGATTGGTTCCTGTGTCAGGCTGTGTCGAGGAACGCCTGTTTTAGCTACCAGAAAGCGTAGCGCTGGTTTAAGAGTTTTCAACAGATAAACACATAAATAAACATATAAAATTAGTTTCCTGGTTATGTGCTTTTGTAATGGGACGCTGTAGGTCTTGCCCTGCAGTGAGAATCCCCTTGCATCCGCCACAACATGTGCGTCAGACGATAGAAAGTGTGGCTTTGTCTAAATGCCTCAGCTGCCTTTGGCCATTTACAAGTGGCGTGTGTAGGTAGTTTTCTGGACTCTGGTCGATGGAGATACAAGTGGAGAAATATTCTGCTTACCTTACATCTCCGGAGAAATCTGCTTTTCTCACACAAGTTTTCAGATGAGATGAATCATCCTCCAGAGGTATTTATCTGTATTTATTTTGGAGAGAACTAAGGTGACAACCTTAGCCTAGATACCTGTATTTTAGGTGTCTGATGTCAGACAGTTCCAGGTGTCAGTGTCCCACAGTCCCTGCCTGCCCGAGGTCACGTGTAACACACCCAGATCCAGCTGGGCTTTAATAAAATACAAAACATTGGTGAAAATGTGCAGCTTTGGGCCGCATGTCAAGAAAGTCAGGGAACATCCACACGTTACTGTATCACCCGGCGGCACCAGCAAGGAGAAAGGTGCTCACAGTGGCTGATTGAGGTGTTTTTTTCCGAGAACCACTCAATGTTCCGTGTGTTTTCCAGGCCTCTACACGGGGAGTTAGCGGCAGTCTGAAAGGGAAGGTAAACAGAAGTCAAGGGAAAGATTAAAGCAAATAGAGGTGCTAATACTAAGCAATTAAAGTCAGCAATTAAATTTATACATTCTATAAAATGCGTAATGGCTTCCACAAAATCTCCCTGATAATTTCTGAGCACTTACGTATGCTTTGTTTGATTATTTCATCTCTACTTTTCTGAGATTAATTTAAAAGACCAGCACTAATTACCATGTAATTTTTTTTTCTTTTACTGTTTTTTTTTTAATCGTTGGACTGTATATTTGCCCTTCTCCAGGGCTCTGAAACCATGCATCTCATCTGTGAGTTATTGAAGACATCTGCCAATGGGTGGAGAATGTTTTAGTTCTTGTCCAGGGTTGCTCATTTCAAAACATCCAGTTTATTGAAACTGGTTTTAGTCCACCCATTTTTAATTAGAGATAAAGCAACTGCTTTCCAACTGACATGCTGTCTTGCAGAGTTGATTTGATAAGATTGTTTTGACTTAGTAACGTGGACACTGTGCTGGTTTATCAAAGCTGGTAAGTGGAAAAGGGAGAACCAGCAGTGATTCTGTGGAAGTCTGGATAGGGAAGCACAGCAGTGATCAGGGGATTGATGGCAGAAGCATGCAATGAGGTGCCAGAATTTGAAGAGTCACACATGCTTTTTGTGCTAGTAAACTTTATGCCATGAGAATAGAGAAAAATATTTCATAGGCTGTAATTTGCATAGCTCACCTGTCAGACTTCTAGTGTTTTTATTTTTTAAATAATTTTAGCTATTAAGATAATCTCTTATTTAGATAATAAGATAATTTGGTTCTCTAGTGTAAAAAATGTATAATTACACAGAACTGTCTACATAGACAGGGAGGATGAAAACTCATTAGATTTTGCCTACCTCTATTTTGTCCATCCTGGGCCTGAACACCTGCACATTTTGGGTGAAGAGGGTACAGTCCTACACGTGAAATTGACTGTTGAAGTTCAGTTCTAGGTAGAAAAAATGGTTGCTGAAAGCAAGTTTCCTTGGATCTTACAGTGAAAAAAAGAAACTGTTTTGCCAACTGCAGAAAAAAAAAATACACAGAGAGGAGACAAGTTCAGCTCCTTTGTATAATCAGGTGTCATTCTGCAGAAGTGAAGAGCAAAAGAAGATACAGTCCTTGGGGCATTATTACAGTAAAGCCATGTGAGACAGAGTCAAATTTTGGCCTGGTATGACTCCCTGACCTTGACAGTTTATTGGCAGCCAATTGCAGACAATGTGACAAAAATGGAATTTTATGCCCTAGGGCTGATTTTTACACTGTTTTGGAAGCACCTACTACGGCAAGAGGACTCAGTGTGGAGTGGTGGCAGCTGGTACAACTGGAGTGATGATAATGAAGAGGAGGAGGATAACATGTAAATAATAAACTGCTCTTTAGAGAACAGCAACATCCGAGAAGCAGACATAGATTTAAAATAGCTTGTTTTGCTATTCTTCTTCAAACCAGATCAGTCTCTCCTATATAACCAAGCTAATCCTGCTTCAGAAATAATGGAATTTAGGACCATTAAAAACATTAGTATTCACTTACTGGCACTGAAGTTTGTTAGTCAGTTTGTTCCACTGTTTCACATGGTGCAAATCTTCAGCCTTTAGTGCAAAATTATATACCTAAATATACCTCTATTACAATAGTACAAAGCTGACATTTAATTACTGCTTTTCAAATCAAGCTTTGCTCTGTGGCAACTGACTACAGATGCTGGACTTAATTGTGCTGAATTGTACCCTGGTGCAAACAGCAAAGACTGCATGATTGCTTCAATAGCCAGAGGTAAAAAGCAGAAAATGGGAGCAGAGAGTAGAAATGGGGAAACTAGCATAGATGAATTTGTGTCTGCCTTTAAATGGTTCCTTTTTGTTCCAGTCATTGCTTGCAGAAACCAACTACAACCTCTCATTGAAGAAATCACATTATTCACATCTGTGATTTGTCACGCCCTGTTCCCACACCAGTATATTTTATTAGTGTGTCAAGGATTGCCTGTTGCACTAAAGGCCTTTCCTTAGCAGGGAGGTTGAAGGAGCCCTTCCAGCTGTTGGGATCCTGGTCTCAGAGCAGCTGTTGGCTGGGATGGTCAGAGGGCATTACAAAGCTATTGTTTGTACACACACACACATGGATGTTCACCTTGCAAAGCAAGGCTAGCTCATATTTGTATCATCAGTCTGCAAGAAGGGTCCTGGACAGCAATAGCCCTGCATGAGCTGGGTCTGTTTAGCTGCAGTGTATTCAGTTCTCTGCCAGTAGTTGTCTGTGTAACCACAAGGTGGAAGAACTGCTTTATTTATGGTGCCTTCTCAGCTTTCATGAAATGCACACAACTGTGTAGGCAAGTTTTATTAGTGTCATCATTTAATTGTTACAGTACATCAATGCCCAAGGGCCCCTTTCAGGACCAGAAGTCCTTGTGTTAAGTGTAATATGACAGTCCACAGTCCTGCAAGGAGCTTCCTGCAGACAGATTCCTGGACCCCACACGGTGCATCAGGAGATCACTGTGACCTCTCTGCAGAGTTCAGCTATACTGGGAGTCCCCTTAAAAGATCATCACATGGGGAGCTCTATGAGATCCTGCTCAGATGGAGCAGCTGCATCTCCAGTGCTCTGACAGAGTGTTCCAGGGACCAACCACAACTGTGACATACTTGATGTTCCCTTTGCCTGCCACCCCCATGCTGTCTCTCAGGCTGTTTGACAGGTGCTTGTTAGATGTTCCTAAAGATTTATTTATGCAGGTCGATGGGCTCTAGAGGTGCTAGCATGTGTGAAACAAGGTCACTAAGTGGAAGGTCATGATCTGAATGGCAACTGAGCACAGACATAAGGATGACCTTCAGGAAACCCTGAATAGGCAACATTCCTAAAGCAAATTTTTTGCTACTCACCTAAAAGAGACAGCTGCTAGCTCCTTTAAGCCAATAGCCAGACTCCATTGATTTCCACAGAGCTAGAATTTCCCTTGTAGTCTGCAATCAGGAGACAATCTCCCAGCTTGCCTGAGGAACCCCAAATAGTGGCCAGTTACAAGTGATGTTCCCCAAGGCACCACACTGGGGCCAGTTCTGTTTAATATCTTCATCAAAGATATCATCTGGTCAAGGGGATGGAGAGCACCCTTAGGAAGTTGCAGATGACACCAAGTTTGGTGGGAATGTTGATCTGCCAGAGAAGACACTACAGAGGGATCTGGGCAGGTTGGACTGATGGGCCAAGGCCAATTGCATGAGGTTCAAAGATTGTGAAGTGCTGGGTCCTGCACCTGGTTGTTTCATACCTGTGCCCATTTGAAAATAAAAATTCCAATTTCAATATCTAAAATGAGATATCCAAACCACGGATTAAATAGTATACATCCAAAGAAGTAAGCTTAATTTCTCCACCAGACAAAAATCTAAAATTGCAATGCACAAAAGCATTTCCAGCATCATTATCAGGACATGAAAGATTAACTAAATCTTTTGAGTCCTAAACTCCCTTTATGACTCACACCCCTAATTCTCAAATTTGTTCACCCAGGTGCTCCTAGAACATAATTTTATTTCATGTATTTATGCCAATGCTTAATAAGGTATCTTATTAAGGTAGAATACTGTATGACACTGTACCTTTAACAAGCTGTGCTCCCAGCTGGCAACATTACAGCAGTGCTTTCTCAATAACGAGGATCCTGATTTCTGGCTCTGATAAAAAAGACCTTCTATATAACACAGACTTCGTGTAGCACAAAGAGTCAGTGGCTAAACCCTGATCTTGTCAAAGAACGACAACAAAACTGCAATAGGAGTACTGTTTCATCCTGCATCTTCACATGAAACTTCAATATTTGGTCTTACCCTTCCTTTTACCATTAATATATTTGTAAAAACATTTTTTTTTATCCTTTACAGATGTTGCCATTTTAAGTTCAAACTGAGCTTTGAACTCCCTAATTTTATTCCTGCATGCTCTAGCCCCCTTAAATACTTCCTGAAAGACCTGACCCTCCTTCCAAAGATGATACATCCTCTTTTTATTCCTAAGTTCCTCCAAAACCTCCTTGTCCATCCAGGCTGGATGTTTGCCTCATTGACTCATCTTTTGGCACACAGGGACAGTCTGTTCCTCTGCCCTCAAGATCTCTGTTTTGAAGCACGCCCCCCTTTCCCGAACTCCTTTATTTTTAAGGGCTCTTTCCCAAGGAACTCTCTGAATAATTCTCCTAAATAGACCAAAGTCTGCCCTCTGGAAGTCCAGTGTAAAATTCCTATTTATGTT
This sequence comes from Illadopsis cleaveri, assembly GCA_013399915.1. NCBI lineage: Eukaryota > Metazoa > Chordata > Aves > Passeriformes > Timaliidae > Illadopsis > Illadopsis cleaveri. The sequence goes on from VXBB01010834.1 coordinate 277,403, forward strand.
CCTCCTGATTNTCTCACCACGTTTCCATGATGGCAACTACATCATAGTTTTGCTGCTGCACCATGGCCTCCAGCTCTTCTTGTTGTTGTTTCCCATGTGCTCTCTTCCAGCTTCTTTAAGGTTTCAGAAGTTTTCAGCATGGGGGTGTTTTTGTGTTAAACTCTCCCTGCCCCCTCCCCGCCCCCCCACACACCCCGACTGGTTATTTTTCATGCCCTACTTGTTTTTTCTGTGGCTTATCTAACTATATTCTGTAAAAATTTATAATAGAGCTAACTAAACCAAATGTTTTCATATTTCTAGGGATTAAGAACTAACTTTTACTTATATGATCTGTTTTTTTTAGTCATCAAACTATTGACCTGGAACCATTGTTTAAAAAAACAACAAACAACAGTGTTTGGAATATTAAGGAATAAAGTGCTTGTCTTGCAAGTACTGATGCCAATCCCTTAAGGACCTACAGACTAGTAACCAGATACATATAGCTCTGATAATGGACTAATTTACATAAAAATCACTGCCAGCTTGATTGTAACATTCCCCATGTAGAAATTGGCCAGGCCTGGAAATCACCGCTATTAACCTGAGAGCCTTTACACCTTCGCAGAGACAGCTTTTGGTACAGAGTCCTAATTTCATCTAGAATTTTATGAAGCATTAGCAAAAATACGTTTCGTGCTGCAACACATTGGACCTGTATTTGGGAATGGAAGCATACCAACAGAGGAGGCTGTTTGGTTTTCAAGTCAGCAAATCTTACCTGACACTGGATCCCTCTAGTCCAGCAGCAAAGTTCTGACAGTAGTCAAACAACAACGTGAACATTGGACTTCTACTTCAGCTGTTGTTTTTCAAATCAATGTTTGGATATTGATTTTGAATGACCTCATGCACACAGGGCTGTGGAGTTAAATTCCCCTCTTGCAAAAGCTGTACTGGTGGGGTGCACACAGAGTGAGGCTGAGCCTGTAGCTGCATAGCTTTTTCATGCAAATTAAACATGTAATACACTGACATTTCTGCATGCAGTAATTATCATGTGCATACTTGAAAAGAAAATGCTGTACATGTAAAATTCTGCTTTTGATCCTGGAAATAGAGCTGATTTCTGTTTATTTTATGGATATTTGAAGCTCTTGCTGAATAATTCTGTGATTCTTTCAATTTTGATCTCTTGACAACATCAGCTTTTAAATCCAAACTCTTTGTAAACTACATTTTGAGCAACTGTCTTTTTCTTTCTTCTGGAGCTCAGTGCAGCAGCAGAAATTCATCATGTAAATTATCTTCCTGGCTTTAAAACCAAAGCTGAAACCTGAGCTGTTCTGTTTGGTACATAGTGAATGGGCTTTGATTTGATTTTTAGTGTATTTCATTCAAACTTTATTATAAAACATCTCCCAGGGACACTTGCATGAGAAACATTTTGCAAGTAAAACAGCGTTGTATTTCCAGTCTCCCATTTTTAATGGTTATTGTAACATTTTTGTCATGCTTGCCTATCTCCATAATAATCCACTGTATGGCAGACAACTGCACTAGTCAGGTCATAGAGCTAGATGTCTCTGTAGGTTTTTCTAATGGATTTTTTTTCCCCTACTACAAAAGGGTTTCAATGTGTCATTAACCCAGTGACCAGCACTTCTGCAGTCAGACTGTGGGCTGTCCCCAGGCAGCTGTATTTCCAGTGTTCTCTGACTCCAGTTTTGCCTCAGCTGATTTACTGGTGTTGAATTTGGTGTAGATTTGAGATCCATCAAAAAACTATTATGGTTTAAATTGAGCAGATGATCTTTCTGGATGGTTCAACAGTGGGTTTTATGTTGATCCTAACAGCTGGTTACTTTAGAATTTATCCACCCATATTTTTCACTGGAATGATGGTGACTTTCAGCAGATGGATAATTTCAGGTTTGGATTCAGGTTGGGCATACAAAATGTTTTCTTGATCCTCTTTCTTTGTAAGAATTGCAGTTTAAATCAAAACTAGATATAAATTACAATATATCACTTCCTTTTATTGATTTTTGATTACTATTTGTCTCTCAGTCTCAGAGAAGTCTTTTTTAAATACTAACAGGCTTAGTTTGATCCTGCTTCTATTTCCATCATTGACCAAAAAACCTGGGTCACATCCTCTGAGTAGACATCCCTGTGGATCTCCTAATGCACTTTATAAAATGCATCCAGTAGATCCAATAATAACAGAAATATGATTAAATACACAGTGAACACATAGCTCCAAAATAAGCAAGTGAATATAGCTTCACTTTGAATTTTTACTTACAAAGATTTACTTTCCTTGTGAAAGTAGGCCATATAAGTCTTTATCAATATTTACTTAGCTCAGCTAGGGAAATAAAACAGTAACTACACCCTGATCTGTGCAATATCAGAGTAGTGCAAACACATTAAAGCCCTCCTTAAATGCAAGTGGCCAGGATGCTGGCCAACTAGGAAGAGCAAGAGAATTGCTAACACGCCTGAGTTTTACAGACGTGCCAAAGAGGCTTAGCAGCCTTTAGTGAACATTGCTGTTACAGCAGCTTGCCTGAAAAAAGAAACAAAGAAATCATATTAAAGGCTGAGCTGCTTAGAGCAGCAGCATTAGTATGGCAAATTTCCTGGCAAGAGAGCTGTGATTTTGGGCTGCTCCATGCTGCAGTGCTGGGTAGAAGTGGATTCCTCATCCCTTCTGAAAACACAGAACAATAACTGTCAGGAAGGCTTTATCATCTGTGAATACTGGAAAGAGGGTAAATTTCCTGTCCTCTGGTTTTGTTCATCTGCCATTTGGCATCTTTGTGTGAGAGCCCAAGAAGCCATCAAGCAGTAAGCTATTAATGCACCAGCTATGACAAGGCTTTGGAGCATTTTCAGTCTTTGTATGGCCTTTAACTGTTTGTCCCCTCAGAGCACTCCAAAGAGCTGGCTTTACAGTGGGTTGGCTCCAAGCTGAGGTGAATGCTGGTGCATCAAGGCATGCTTTGATGAGTGAATTTTCAAGTGGCAATGCTGGCACAAGCAGCTGCTGTGCCACACACCCCTTAGTCAGCACTTGTTCTTGGTGCTGTGCTGGTAATAAGCAATTTGTAGCTTCATGGCAACGTGGACTACAAAATGATTTGGCTGCAAAATGCATTTTCAAATCCTGCAGATGAACTACAGATTTAGTCTTTTTTATATTCATTTAGGAGTTCTGACTGTAGCATGAGTGAATACCTTAGTTAGCTTCAGCTGAGCCTGAAAATTAATGAGAGCAGCAAGCATATAACAGCTTGGGCTTCGGCATGGGCTGTCCAAGCCAGCTAGAGATCACACTGAATTGCTCTGACAGCTGGCACCTGCACTATTGAATCTTCACTGCTAATCATTACATCTGGCTTGGGTACATCTATTCAGCTTAAAATCACATCTCACAGCACCAAGATGGCCATAGTTTTGCCTAAATGGAGGTGTATTCCTGCTGACAGAAGAAGGGAGATGGAATCAGACACCTTTAAAAGTCACTTTTCTTCTTACTTTTTTATCTTCTTACCTTTCCCTATACACTTTATAGTGTACCTGTGGACTATTCAAGTAGTTAAGTGGGCAACACAACTTTAAAACGTGTCTTTACTGAAGGATGCTCAAGGAATAAACAAATTAAGAACCCCTTAAGTTTTACTTAGTTTTATTTAATTCAGTAGCTGAGCAAGTAGATGCCACGTTGTTTCAGCAATATTGTAAAACCATTTTATGCATATTCTGTAGGTGACTTCCTAAATGCAGCAGGGCCTTTTAGTGGCTAGTTAAATCAATCACAGATTTGTTACAGAGCTCCCCAGAGAGCTGAAGCTTTCCTAGAAAACATGTGGTAGATCATCTAAATTCAGGTCTCAGTTACTCAGTAAATCTACTACAGTTCTGCAAAGCACCTTTTCTTTTTTTGCTGCACTGCTACTGTGTCTAAGTGGCATATTTTGTTAAATCACATCTGCTTTGAGAAAAATACAGTTCATTCATCCTTCTAATTACTACTGTTCAAATTTAGCCTCAATTAGTGACCTCTCAATATGCTGAGATTAGTTCTGCCTGCATACAAGTCAGACTGGCTATGAAGGTACATGTAATAAACCCTACATTCCTTCTTCTATTTAACACATCAACAATTATATATGTGGTGTTGCTTTTCTATGAAGGAGTTAACAAAATGCCCTTGTTGGCTGCAAACACCCAATCTCTCCCAGAAAGGCTCAGTTTTGAATGCTATGGACAAATATGTTGCCAAAAATCAAGGAGGCGAGAGCAGTGCAACAGAGTTATTGTTCTACCACTATGTAACACTTTCTGGTATGTGGATCTCAATACAGCATTATAGAGATGTGAGCCACTCCCTCTAAACACACGGAGGCAGACCCACAAAATGAGTAGAGATGTATTATTATAACTGTTTCACATGGGTGAACCTGGGCGGAGAGACCAGATGCCCAAGACTAGTAAATGGAGTAATTGAACTGAAAATACACCCCAGAGGTTCAAATTTCCAATCAGTGCTCTAGTTACAAGACATCTCCCTGTGATCCTCCTCCTCATACTGGGAAGCCTGGGAAAGCCTATTGAATGAGTATTATAGCTTTTTATGTTTGGATTCAGCAGTTGTTTCAGCCACATTTGAAAGGAATGAGTCAGGAATTTGTGTATGTGGGAAGTGGTTTCCTCTCACATTACTGCATGTATGGATGAAATACATTTCCTCTGCTATGAAGCTGCTGAATGAGAAAATAAAAAGTAATGCAGCTGACTGGCACTTTAGTGGCTGTACTTGGACCGTGATAATGAAAAGCCAATGGCCTTGGGAGGCTGGTTTGGATAATGCATTCAACAGAAAAGCTGGTGAAATCACTTATATTATTACAAAGAATGACTAGAAAAGGACAAAGTAGAGAAAAAATACCAATATTAAAACCTGATAAATTAGAGACCTAGTTCTTTAGTGAAACCTCGCCTGGCTGAAAATGCAGGAGGAAATCTGGCTTTAAGACATGAGCTATAATGCAATAATGAAGACGCCTCCCTCTGTGCTTCAGGCAGTTTTTGTAGCAACCAGTGTTCAGGAATCAGAGATAATGATAATGGCTTGTGCCTGCAGTCATTACAGCCACGGCACGCACAGTATGCGAGGCATTTAATGTCAAACTCACCGGCACCATGCAGCGAGACGGAGGCAGGGCTGAGTGGAACACAGGTCTGCTCCCAACTCCAGCCATAGCCACAGGATCTGTAACATTGCAGAGCAGGCAGGATTCATCTGGTATGAGAATGAAGAGCAGAATTTGGGCTGGAGTGAGAACCTGCCCAAAGATGAGTGTCCACAAATCCAGGCAGCTGGTGTGATCTTCCTTTTGTCCTTCAGAGCTGGTTTGACGCTGGAGCGGTAGGCCTCTGTAAGGTCTGGAGCTGGTGAACACCCTGGGTGGCTGTTCCCAACAGCTGGGGAACTTAAGGAGAAACAAAGGAGTTTAAGGACTGACAGGTAAGTGGGCTGAGGAAGAAATGGGATTAGGGGAAGAGAAACAGAAGAGATTTGCACAAAGCTTTTGAGAAAACTCTGAGGAGAAAACTTTGAGAAGGAAGTTTGAGAAAACTTCTGAGGAGAGTGCTACAGCCAGCAAAAAATTGGAGAAGGGAGAAGACATAGGGGAGTACTAAAAGATTTCCCCATTTGTTCCTTAGCTCAGCAAGGAATTTATTGGTCTTTTTGACTTGAAGCCCAGAATAGTTCCAATTATTTAAAGACCAACACTTTTTTTAAAGTACTTTGATGAACTAGGCAGAAAACAGAGTTACCAGGTATGTTTTATAAAAAGAATCTTACTGCTGTCAGTAAAGAACTTCTAAAAATAATGTTATACATATGTATATAAAAAACATAGAACATGGAACACTTAAAGGTAAGGTTTGAAGGTTATTCCTTAGGCAGGGGAGGGCAGCCTGTCAGGAGTCACAGCTCCACACCATGCTGGGTCGCTCTGCTCCAGCAATACAAACATGCAGCCTGGCCTGTGCAGTGGGTACAGCCAGGGGTGATGAGTGAATCACTTCAAAACACCAGGCAGGACAGTACACACTGAGACATTCACCGAGAAAGAAGAAAAGTGTACTTCTGCCTACTTTCTATGTATATTTTTGCTATTTCCAAATATTTCCTTTGCTTTCAATCTCTACACATCAAATGATAGTAAATTGCAAATGTTTTACTTCCAGCTGAGCACAACTGGGGGTGAAATAGCTTTTCTTTGAAGCTGGAGATACAGTCCACTTGAAAAGCTGTAGGGAGAGCTACAGACATTTGCAAATGAGAACTGAATTTCTGACCAGGTGATTCAAAGCATTGTGATTCATGAAACTTATTTTCATAGGAGCTACAGAATCCATTAAGAGAGCAGCCAATGAAAGGGACCACCCCCGTAGCTGAGACAGCAATCACTAGGTAAACAGCTTATTAAAAGAATGTCATCATCTTCCAAATCAGCAGAAAAGCAACATAGATTTTTATTAATATATCTTCACATTAAAAAAATTATTCTAGCTTTTTTATTTTTTTTACTAATTGACACATGATCATGGATCTCAGTACACATCTCAAGTAGAGGAAAAAGCCAGGACCAGAATCCAGGGCCAAATCCTTTTACTTCTCAACCATCCCTACGAAGAGATGGAGAGAATCATTCATCTCACTTTGGCTCCACCACATGCTGTAACTGGGAGCACTTCCCATCTCTGTTGTCAGACTCATGTATTGCTGCTCCCTCAACCTCTTACCTGGAGCATTTTTGGGAGTGCTGGTAGAAGAGCTGACAGCTCTGTGTGCACAAGGCAATTTTCTTTTGCCAAATCAAGGCTTTCTGAGTGGCAAAGTGTGTTAGCTGGAACACAATACAGACACTGCCCCATAAATTTCAATATTGCACACATGCAAAATGGGTGTGTGTGTTTGCCTGTTTGTGGGCAGGGACTGAGACACAGGCGACCAACCACAGCAGTGCTGTGTGAGGATGAGCAGTCAGATGCCTGATGCTTCCTGTGTGACCACATGCATGAAAACAGACATGAGAAATCTGCAGGGATCTTTATATGAAGTCAGTTATCTATGGACAATTTCAAAATAAAACATTAGCTGGGGTTAAAAAATGAGAGCTTCAATTAGCTTTTTGTAGTGTTCCATTTTTTTTGCTTTATTTCCTGTGTGCCACATGACCAGCTACCATTCCAACATTTTTCTTCATGTATGGGAACTAGTGAAGTAGTTCAGCACTTCAAAGGAAACTGTAGTATATGCTTTTGCTTCATAAACCCCCCCACTCATTTAAACAGTTGGTAGCTTCCAGCACTGCTTGCATTTTAGAGTCATGGATGATGTAAATTCAGCCTCGATGAAACACTAAGCTAACTGCTGCTCAGATGGAAAGGGGCTGCAGTAAAATATTATTTCAGTGAAACCCATACTTGGTGGCAGTTAGAGAATGCATACTCTGTAATTTTGGGGGGTGTTTTTTGGTGGGGTTTTTTTTGTTTGTTTGTTTTTTGGTTTTTGGGGTTTTTTTATCAGGTGTTGTCATAGAAGAAATTAAGACTCTTAAGGACTTTCACAGCAATGTGAGATAACCCATGGACATGGCAGACCTGCATATTCTCATACTCTCAGAGGGATGTTGGCTGAGATCCATACCTCTCAATAAGCATGCTTCCTGCTTCTGCCTTCCTCACAGAAGCTACACTGTCAAATACTAGTTTGGGAATCATAAGCATCCCAAGGGCAACCCAGGAACTGCATAGGGCCCACATAAAATTAAGAAGTTAGTGCCCCTGTCCTAGATATTTAATCCAGAAAAAAAAGCATTCCCTTGCTTGATAAATAGTGCTAGACATTCTGACTTGGGCAGAAATAGAGACAGACACGTGAGGGTCGCCACTGGCAGTCAGACCCCATGGGCAGCAGGAAAGGTGATGCTCATTGCGTGTGAGGGAAGGTCACTTGGCTGTGCTGCATGGAAAACACCCTGTTAACTGCCCAATGCAGATCAAGCTCGCTGATTGCAAGGCCAATATATAAAATATATGTCATTACTCTCCTCTGTTACCATGACAGACCTTCTCAAAGTATATACTTTCCTTTCATCCAGCTCCTTAAATATCAGTCTTACAAGCAAAACATATGAAATGAGGAAGAAACAGCCAGCTCACTACTGAAATCAAAGTTTAATTGAAAAGTACCAGCTGAGTTTCACATACATGGTCAAATATTACTCTTGAAAGGTTGCAAATATCTCCCTTCTTCCCTTGAAATGTTCGGAATAGACTGTCTTTCCGAGAGTGAAATCCAGCAGATTAGCCCAGGCTTTAAATCACAAGAACTGTAAGGAACAGACCACAGAGCAGAGACCAAAGATAAAAAAAAAAATCCCTTTAAAACAATCTTCCTTAAAAAAAAAAAAAAAAAGAAAAAAAAAAGGAAAAAAAGGGAAAAAAAAAGGAAAAAGCAAAATCAGTAGGTACAGTTGCAGAATTTTGAGATTCACAAGAAAACCCTTAATGGGTGCTCAAGAGCATTGCTTCCAGCGTCCTTAAGAGCCTTGCAGAGAAATTAAAAAAAAATTATCCTTACTTCACAGTAACAACAAAAGTCAAAGAGTTTCAAATATTGGGTGGTTATTGATTGGAAGAACTTTCTACTAATTTTGTTTAAAAACTTATAAAAGCAGAATTTGCCTCCTTGATCTTACACCTACAACTGCACTTGATGACCAGAGGGGTTGAGATTTTAGGAACTGGTCACTGATTTGTACTGCTGAAGTTCATGGTTGTCACAACTCTGTTCTAGGCAGATGATAACCTACATATGAGCAATGGAAAAAAAAAAGGATGGCTGAAAATACTGAAATTATGCAAACAACAAGGGTACATGTTTAGGCTGTGACACACGTTCCGCTTGGGAAATGTAAAGGGAGACAAGCAATTAGCTGTAAGGATCATGGATTTACTCTTTTTCTATGTGTTTTCCTTAATTTCTTCCCCCCAAATCCCTTCCTGTCTGAGCATTCCTCAGTGTCCTACTAGAGTTATCAGGAAAACTTAGGGATCTTCCTTCTAACAGTTTTTACATGACAGCTTAATATTCCCACTGGATATTTATAGAATAATTAATGAATAACAAAAGTCAGAATGGGGAAAGGGCTTTTGGATCATCCTCTCCACCTCTCTCTGCCATAAGCACTTCAGTGAAAAAAAAGCAACAAAAAAAGTTGGCATTTTTGCAGCCTAAAACATACTTGAAATAGAAAACTGAGGTGCTCTAAAATACAAATCCTGGAAATAACTATGCGTAAACTACTCTCATTTCTTTACCTCTTTTTTTGTTCCACTTTTGTTGCTGCTTTTGTAGTTATCAAAAGCCACTTCTTGCTGACGATAATTATTCTCATTCAATATCATAGTTTAGTCTTATGTTTGCCTCTGACATTCAGCCTGCATTGCAGCATGCTGTCATTTACAACTGTGGCCCAAGAGCACAATGAGATTTCCAGTTCTCTTGTCTGTACTGCCCAGGCTGTGACAGATACACTGCGAGGTAGGCACCAGAGAACTGATGAATAGTTATTGGTAATTCAAATGGGATAGCATTACTGGTAACAATTTTTACTCTAACCTACTCTCTTCAAGCCCTATAAAGGCTAACATTGCCTTCAGAAGCACTGTTTGAATCATTCCTCTTCCCTTTGATTATAGCCAATTCTGTTGGTAGAGAATTAGCCTTATGCTACTCCATTAAGGCTATTCCTATTGTATAAACATTTATTGTTTAGCACATCTTTCCCTGTAGCTGCAATACTGATATGCAGATAATACTGCTCTCATTTATTACTTTTTAGTTTGCATCTCTTTATACATCTCTCAAGGGAAGTTTCCTGAGCTCTAAGATCCCAGTCATACCAGACTTTGTAATAAATAGGATTTATGTGAAAATGTAAGATTCTTCTTGTCTTTGGTAGAGACTGCCTACCAGCCCGAATGAAAGACTCATTTGTGACTTGCTGCCAAAGGATTAGTTTTCTACTAGCACAGGTTCAGGCCTATTAGCAAAGACAGGCTGTCTTGACTGTTATGTCTGTGCTTTAGATGATGTTTGCAGGAGCTGGTGTTCTTGACTAATGGACCTTGGCTAATGGGATTTTGTTTCAAACAAAGGCTATTCTATATTTTACCTTTGCATCAGTCAATTACAGTCTGGCACTTGTTTTTCATCAGCTGACTTAATCTATTTCTTAGCTTCCTGGGTAGCTTAGTAGATCCAAGTGGGATGAACAGCAAATGAGGAATTTCCCTGGCTAGAGCCTTCTGTCATATGTCTGCTGTGAGCTGAGCCCTGGGCTGCCACTGTGTCTGTGAGGCAAAGGGTCCCAAGCAGACCAAGCTTCACCCAGCACTGGAGCTTGCACAGCCAGATTGAAGATGAAGAGCCACACACAAAGGCTGGACAACCTTGGCTTTCAACCACAGAAGTCCAGAGCACCAGTACTAGCAAATTAAGCATCATCAGAGAAGCACAGCTCAAAGGCAATTATGTCCTTAAGCACATGTTGCCCTTCCCTCTCTGTGGGGCTCAGCTGTGATCCAGAGCCAATGCAGCATTTGTCTCCCCAAATTCTTCAATGTCTGCAAAATCTGGAAGCACTGAGTGTCACTGAACTTCTATTGGTTCACTAAATCTGGAGGAGGAGGGATAAGATCCCGCGGGTTCAGCCGAGCAACAAGGCAAACATCGTAACTGTCGTGCATGAGGACATTGGTGGCCACCACGTTCCACTGGTTCTCCCATGTATCCAGCTCAAGGATCTCTTTGGTGATAACTTCATGGCGAGCTGAAAAACAAAGGCAACAGCAGCAGGCATCAGGGGGCAAGTCAAACAGGATCAAAGAGGTTTGGGCAGTTGTTATTATGAACCTTTTGAAAGGGCAAATTAAAAGGTAATTTGTGTGGTACTAACACTGTGCAAAGAGCACGTGAGTTGTCAACATACAGCAAATTAAAAAGTGCAGATTGAAATCTCCAGAGTGCATTCAGTTCTCACACTCGGGGTGCCAGGTGCAGCTGCAAAGACGAAAGCGTCAAGTGTTCCATCTTTGTACAAGTATGCAGGTGGCATTTTATCCTGCAGTCACTTGTCAGATGCTCATCTTTTAGAGGCAGAGTATTGCCACTTGTTCACAAGTATGCCTGCATGCAGTGTGTTCTTTTCTTGGTCCCAACCAAGATGCAATTCTCAGGCTGCAGGAAGCACTCCAATACTGTGGCTTTTTTCTGGTGCACAGCCTGGACATCCTGTGATTTAGGGAGAAATAAAGACAGAACACCCCGCCCCCAAGGCTCTAAATGCACTTTAGATGTTCTGAAATGCTGGGGAATTTGTCATGAACAAGCAGGTTAGAAGAAAGCCATTAAATCACAGCCAATCTCCAGACAAGAAGCCTTTTACAAAGATAAACAAAAAAATGAAAGAATCACCATGAAGCAGAGAACCAGCAGTGCTATATTAAGATTCTTACAAGTCCAGAAACCCTCTCTTTGCTAACAGCAGTCCTGAGCTCTGCAACAGTTGTTACTCAAAGCCAATCTTTCCTAAAAATAAAACCATCTTTCATTTCTGCTCACTTTTTCTTTTCATCTTAAAGTTGCTTTCTCACAGCAAGTAACCTTACTTTGAGCTGAGGACATTCACATGCTTTGCTGTCAGATGAGCCTTGGGAGAGATGTATTATAAGCCAGGTCTCAGACTTCCAAGAACAGACAATTCACAGGTACTGGGATAAGAACCATCATAGCAAGAAACATTGAACACTCAATGCTGTTTTATTGAGTCTTAAGAGACTGGTGACAGGATAAAATTTACAGGCTCCAGAGTGGGATTCCCATTCAGCTGTCCCTTGTGGGAAGTTTTTTTACACAAACCCCCAGCAACAGCCCTATCTCACATCTATCAGTTGCATCTCATGGTTTGGGCACTGCCCTTATGTGTAACTGACACTAAAGGATTGAAGAAGGGCAAAAGAATGAAAGCAGAAGAGCATCCAGAAACACAGATTGTTTCTCAAGTTGGAAACACATATTTCTCCAGGGGACAGCAACCCTGGGGTTTAGTACCCCCAGGACAGTGCTATCATGGTTTAGGTTCCATGTAAAATTGGTATTGATGTTATAATGATGTAGTGTGGTGGGATTTAAAATACCCCTAAGGCCTCCCTGCAAGAAGGAGCTTTGGGATATGGGGAAGTCAGATGGAAACAAGACTTCTCCTCCTCCCAGGAACTGGCTTCCTTGCTGGGTGGGTACAGGACAGTTCTATTTTCTGCAGGTCCTGAACATACACAAGATTTGTGGATGTTGCACAAGTTTTGTGGAGATTTCTGCACATTTTTGTTGTGCTTATCTAAGGGAACCACTCACCAACCATTCATGATCAACCTCTTTCATGTGGATAAAGGAGGGCAGCACAGCATTTCTACCCCAGCTTCCACAACCTGTTCTCATTTCCTCTCCCGTTGTGTCACAATTTATTGTGGTATAATTTTTATTGGTCCAAACAAAGCCAGTCCTCTAGGACTCTCATAGATCTCCACAAGCTTACTCTCCAGGAGCTTTGAGTAAGATTTCAGGATATAGTCACATCTGAATAGTCTTTGTTCCATTCCTTTCTGTGAAACAAGTTATGATGGTTTGCTTATTTAACCTGGACTTTATAGGAGAATAATAATACATTGGAAGACTGCACCCATTCAAGATAGAAAACAGCAAACTGCTAAAAAAGCCATTTACATGTGAAGGGAGAAGACATGACTGAAAAAAAGCAAACAAATAACATGTGCCAGTACCAGCAAACTCCTGTATGACCCTGCAAGAGTGAAGAGGTTTTTCCTGAGGCAAATACAGAAATACAAACAGACCAAAGCTGTGACACAGGAGGCTCCTGTCTCTGCGATTTTTTTATTAGATTGTCTCTTTTATGCAATAAATTTTTATGCCTGGATTTTCTTTGGCATGGATGATGACAAAAATGAGACAATCAGAGGAAAAATAATCAGATGCTGGAACCAAGACATTCTGTGAGTGGTTGCAACACTTCAGAAAAAAATTTCATAATTAAAACATCAAAGGCAGATTCAGCAACCCTTCCTTACAAGTCTTTCTGTGTTTTTTCCTGACCCGAGTTGAGGGACTCTCAACCTTTATGTCGGTTGTTTCCTTTATCTGTGGAATATTCTAACTGGTTTTGTTCCACTCTAGAAATTCTGCTTTCCAGCACGTGGAGTGTTAGTTAACTCTTAACTCTTGGGAGATAAAAAGAGTATTATTTTTTAAACACGGGAATCAATAGTTTCTCTAGTCTTGTTTAAAGGAAATTAAACAGCACCCTTTAGATGAGAAAGTTCATGTGAGGCAAAGGACTGCCCAAAATAGTCATACTTCAGAAAAAACATTATGCTTTTCCTATTTAAAAGAGAAGTGAGTTGAAAAACTTTAGTTCTCAAGCCTTATTTTTTAAAATATTTTTCTCTTAATTTTTCTTGGTAAAAACAACAGAAAAGCTGGTGCTTTTCAAAGACAATAGCACCTTTGATTCCAGGCTGTAATGCTGGATTTGGGCTTTAATCCCAATAAACAGCTTGAAGGTAAAAATAATTCCTGATTCTTCTTCATTGATATGTCTTATCTATTTGCAATTTTTAAAGGGCAGTATCTTAGCAGACAATTTTGCTCACAGGAGAATCATGTGACACCTACATAAAGAAATTTGCTGTATTACAGAGGTTACCTTCTTTAAAAGCTACCCCACACAACTCTCTGTCCTCGTAGCATTATCCTGCCTCACCAGACAATCACCTTACCTAATGAAAGGATTTCACTCATTTTATTTCTACAGAATGAGGGAGCATTTTTCTGCACATTCTTGTTTAACCATGAGAAGTTTTAAGAAACTTTCTTACACTGTGTTTTTCTGCACAGGATTTAAACCAATTTATGTTAGAATTATTCCAATTGTACAAACCTAACCTTGATGCAGATCCTTTTCTAGCAGTAAAACAGTGATTTATTCATAGTCAGGAAAGAAACACGCTAAACCAACAATGGGATCATTAATCCCAGTGTAACTTAATCCCCACCAGAAATTGTGGTATGTTAAAAAGAGTCAGAACTCTTTTGGTACAATTTTGCCTTCTTGACGTACAAGTGCAGACTGAAGGTTAACAATGAGCCTACAAATCCATCTCGTCCCAGTGATAAGACTTAAATTACACCTGAAAATGTTTAATTTTAAAGTGTTAAAATTGTATTTTATATATGCAAATACAGTAGTCAAAGCAAAATGAGTCTAATCTTTAAATTAACTTTTATATTCTGGTCTGCAAACAAAACACTTTCCCACAATTTTTCACATTATTTTTTTCTTTGAATGTGCAGAAAGAAGAAGAACAAAAATATTAATTTTCAGCAAGTGATTGCCTGCACTCCATACACAATCATGTCTTTTTTTGGAAATGTTTGTGATTCAATCCCCAAATATGGCCAGACTTCATTTTATGCCATAAGTTTTCTCATGCCATTTGAATTAGGATTGAACATAAAACAGGATGAATGATTCTTGGAAAGACCCACAATATGACTGCAGGCAACATAAATATTTGATGTGCTTTTTCATCTGGGGTTTGTTTTGTTTGGTTTGGTTTGGTTTGGTTATTGTTTGGTTTTTTCAGGTTTTTTTGGTTGTTTTTTTAACCATATTCCAATTCTGATTTGGAGGCTGAGAAAGGAGGAACAACTTTCCATATGACAACAGTATTTATTACCACTTTTAGTCTTTTTTTTCTTCTTTTTTTGTTTTTTTTTTTTTTTT
>VXBB01010834.1:296946-339411 GCA_013399915.1 Illadopsis cleaveri
AAAAAAAAAAAACCACAAAAAAAATCCACTCTGGATTTCAGTTTCTTTCTTTCAAATCTATGAAACAGCCAGCTGGACCAACATCTATAGCCTGGAACTAAAGCTACAATCCCCAGCCACCAGATACAGGCTACAAGTGACAGTGACAGCAGATGACATGGTCTCAGCAAGCAGGCACACACCCTTTCTTTCACTACTTTCACCAGAAAAACATATTTATAATGCTTAGAACCAGTCAAAAAGAAAGGGAACCTGATCTGGCGGGCATTTTATAAGGGTGCAATCCTGCATACCTGAAGAGCTGCTCCCCCCTCCATCAGGGAGGCATGCTAATGAGGCTGGGCACAGGCTGATGCCAGTAGCTGTCAGCCTGTGCAGGTTGACAGGTTTTTGTTCATTGAAAAGAAAATAAAATATGTGAACAAGAATACTGTACAGTGAAGGCTGCAAAGGCTGGTTTAAAATCCATAGTTACAGCAGGAAATGTGGCAGTATTTTAGCAGAAATCTTGCTGGCTATTGCACACTGAGCCCTGCTGAGTATTCATATTAGGGGTAATGTTTTCACTCTGTGCTGAACTATAAACTAATGGAAAGAAAAATTTAAAACATATTTGATTATCTTGAGGAATGCTACAACAGTGCTAGAAAGTGACAACATTTGCAACACAAGGCTTCATGAGCTGGAGCTGAGACAAGAAGGTTAATGGCTGCTGTTTGCCATAGTAGTTTTAATAGACAATGAGCTAATTTGTATAAACTGCTGGGCAACAGATGAAGTTTTCCAAGTCTTGCTAAGGAGGAAACAGATTCAAAACAAGAAGTGGGGTTTTTTGGTACTTATGACTGTAAAAACATACAAGATTAATCAGCTAGTGATAACAATACAGAGGTCTCTCAGGTGTTTGCACCATGAAACCAGACACCAAGTTCTTGATGTGTTTGTCCTAGGTAAGCCAAGTTAGAATCCCTCACATCCTGATTTAAACATGAAGCTTTAAGAGAAGTAGAGCTCCTCAGGGTTCTGAATTTATTTCTGCTCCTTCAGAGCACATATAAAGCACCAAGGATGTGAATCTCCTTCTGAAGTGTCTGTGGTTCTCCATCTGCTGCAGGGAGCCTGGGGTTACCAAGGTCTTAGTGTAGGCACTGCAGAGAAGTATCTAAGCTTCAGTTGAATTAATCCCCTTTCTTCTTCCATGGCCAGCTTTGAACAAGCTTCTAACTTGAGCAGGGAAAGCCTTACAAGCTTTGCCAACATATCTCAACATTGAAAAGTATTCCTTGCAGTTCAGAGGAATCTTGAACACACTTTGGAGCTCACTCATCTTTTAGAAGGACTTCTATTGCTACTGTCAGCTGGCCAAGCTGACTTCCCTCTCGAGTAGCTGCAGTTTTTCTTCCTTTTCTCCTGGGGTTGATGTTAGGGCTGCACCATTTGTCCTCCCTTCAGGCATACAAGGATTTGTGACAGGCAATACATATGGAATGGGAATTCTGCCATCACAAAACTTTAATTGTCACATGGCACTCAGAAAATATGGTAGCTGAGCAGTACTCATCCTTTCTTTCAAATTTAGGGCCCTTTAAGCAGTTAAAAGCTGCTTTTCAGCTTTGGCTGCAGTATCCCTGGACTCTAATGATCCATATAGGTCTATACATATGCAGGAAGGCATACAGAGCATGACACATACCAGTAAAAAATTAACATGCAACAATGTCTTTACTCGGTGAACTTCCTGCTGGATCAGGAGTGGGTTTAAGCAAATGCAAAGGCAAGTGAAGGCTGAAGACATTGGGACAGATCTATGCTATCGAAGGAGTTAGTTTCAGCCCCATAGGCTAAGACTTTCATTGCAGCAGTGATTTTGGCTTATTTTCCTTTTTTTTCCCTCTGCTGTGCTTATTCTTGAATGATCACAGCAGCCGTTTGACGTTCAGCAGGCAGAAAACCCAAAGACTACAGCTGTGCTTCCAGCTTGTTCCAAGAACTCCACTTGGATGAAACTAAATTACAATGTTTTGTAAAACTGGAATATCCTCTTTCAGTCACATCCCTCACAAAAAACCACTGACATGCCAAGAAGCCCAAAGACCAAAACCAAACAAACACATTCTAAAATAGTATTTTCTTCTACTGAAGCAGCAGCAGCAGCACATGCTGTTGTGTACCTTGAAGTTGCTGAGCAGCTGTAATTGTGAAAGTGCAGAGTTAAGTCACCCTCTCCAAGCTCCCATGTGACAGTCATAACCCTCTCTCATCCACCCTTCATCCTCAAAGAGTACATCAGCAAGAGCACTTTCCAGGATGCAGAGAACATGTGGCCAGGGAGAGAGGCTGGCCAGGTGACATCTTCAGTTTATGGCCTCTGCCCATCCTTGCCTTGATGATGGTAGCTAGAAGCTGTTATTGTTGTGACCATTTAGAAAGCTCTTTTCCTATAGTAACTCTTTAACGGTTTCCTCTCAATTCCTAAATTATGTGGTTGCACTTGATTTGACAGTGAGACTCCTATTTTGGCTGCCTTGTTAATAGACACCGTAGCAATGTCTAACAACAACACAACTACACACTGCTTCTTTATTGGTGTACAGAATGCACATGTAGGGGGTCAGAATTCAGGTTGCACAGGTAACTGCAAAACTGGTGTTTTCTAACTTTGACTTCTTGTTTTCCAATCTAAATAACACTATTAGTGCAGAGGAGTTCTATACATAATGATACAGTTTGCAATAGTAGAGGAAGGGATCAGGACCCATTGAGCTGGCATTATATACAAAAGACAGCCTTCATGAAAGCCACAGGAAGACTTTCAGCCTCTCCCAGAACAACCACTTTTTATACATGACTCAGTGACAGATTGTGGTGGTATTGTACAGAAATTGTTTTTATGGCTTTGAAGTTACCCTAGTCAGAAAATCTCATATTAATCTGTTAGTCACGTGGAACAAAATTGCTTCATTTTTCAGTGCTAATGATCACAGAGTCATCAAATTGTTTAGGGTGGAAAAGACCTTTAAGATCATCCAGTCCATTCACCCAGCACTGCAAATCCCGCCACTAAACCATGTACCCGAGTTCATCTACACGTCTTTTATATTCCTCCAGGGACGGTGATTCAACCATTTCCCATGATTAGCCTTTTGAAATTTTTACCCACTAACTTTAAGCTCTTTCATAATGTTGCTGAGAAAAAGAATTAGAATGGCACAAGGTTTGCAATGGAAACACAGTGAATTGTTATAAGCATAATTTCTCTGACATCACAGAACTTCTAACAGAGATGACATGAGAAAATGTCTGCTAGGGAGCTGCCAAACAATTGTTTTCAGGAAGCAGCTTCCTCAAACAGTAGCAAATTAAAGCAGAAGACAAGTTGTGAACTAGCTGATGAAAATCATCTTTCTAAAATAATAGCAGCTTTAAGTTTAGAGGTTGTTATGCAAGTAAAAGTGTAATGAGAAGGATATATCTCCCAGTGATACCATGTGACAATTCCTGGTCAACAGTGAGGCTGACATGACATTTATTTGCAGTGGATAACTGCTATTGCTATCTGTGCTATTGCTTTCTCCTAGAAAGGAAATTGAGGTGGCAGCTGTATATAGCAGAATCATTTAAGTGTGTTTGTTTTGCAATCCTTTGCATTTATAAGGAAAAAAAAAAATACAGGTTATTGGCACTGGTGATCTTGATAAAGCTAAGCAAAGTTGGAAGGAAAAAGATTTCAAAGAAGAAGGGTGTCCATGGGGCTAGGATTATTTAAAATCACTAGATCTGGAACTTTAGTCTCTTTGTATCTCAGTTCCCTATCCAGGGTACTTATTAAGTACACAAGCTTTTTCAAGGTTGATTACAAAAAGCATTTAAGTAAATAGGCAGAGTGAGATAACATGGCTAAGGGCTGATGGACAGGGCCTTAATCTTCAACAAATAGACCCAAGTTCTCTAATGTCCATAAAACACTAAGCTCCTAATTTCTGTGACTCTAAATGTAAATCCAGAATAATTCTGCTGAGGTTTTAGATTTGGACAGGTTTAGTGCAGATCAGAAACATCCTTAAATTTTTGTGTTTTGTTAAGGAAAAAAAGCAAAAGTCAAACAGAACCCAATTCATATTGACATTAGGAGCTGCCAGTTCAAAGGGCAGGTTCAGGTCTGTGGCTCCAGGGCATGCCAGTGCCACCTGGTAGGGCTGATAACTCATCAGGTCAGTCTGCGTCCAGTGAAACTGATTTTAACTGCACAGAGACTGTTGGACTCATTTTAGTACCTGCTCCGTGAAATCCTCCACAGAGGTACAGCTTCCCTTCGACGGAGCCTGCGCTGGTAGAGTTTGTTCGTAAGGAGAGGAGGGGAGAAGGCATAGGGGGTCCATCCCGCCAAAAATCTCCATCAGGGTTATAAATCTCCACTGCATCAAGACATTTCCGTGTCTGTCCTCTGTCATAACCAAGGCACCCAATTCCTCCTGCAAAAGATACATAGGTCAAATGTAGCAGTCCCATGTTCTGCTATAAAATATATTGCTGGCTGCTTTTTCTGTTTACATCTTCTCATCTCCCACTCTTTCCTCTTTGCTGCTTCAGAAGTTTGTGAGAGAACTGAAAGCAGAAGCTACAGCACATTATCCACAGACACCAAAGCAAGATCCTTTCTGAAGTCTCGTATCAAAGGAAGGACAAGCAGAATGTCTTCAAAACACAAAGGTATTTTGTTTTGTTTTCTTCCCATATGGTAGAAATTGTCGTAATTATTTGTTCTATTTGCTGGACAAATTGCAATGGATCAAAACCTATTTTTCAAATACCGTTGGTGGATTTGACCCTCACACGTTACCAACCGTTATTTGCATTTTTTGGTTAGTTTTCTTCAATAAAAAAAAAATATTACACCTATCTCTTATGGCAAATTACACCTATTTCTTAAGGCAAATCAAATTCCAGGAACAAACCCATACAACACATAGGAGTGCCAGCTGAGTTATTAGCAACAAGCCCTACTGTTGGGTGGTTAATTAGGGTGATTGAAGTCCGTATATAGGACTGAAACAGATCCCAGTTTCCTTTTGCTGGGGCAGGCTGCAGATGTACCTGAGATCCCTATGCACACTGGAAACACTGTACCCTGATAGTACTTTGCAAACTCTGCCTTTCCAAATCCCTTCCAGTGATCGGATCCACATTTTGAATTTACAGCCTTTGGTTCTCAGGAATTAATATGCTGACGTGCCCATGCAGGTTTTCCATCTGTGCCAATGGACACAATACTCTGTAATGAGCACTGATGGCATTCTTTTGTGCATGTATGTGTTTGTGACTACTTTTAAACATAAAATGACTGCAATAGGCAAGCCATTTCCACGTGAAGGCTGGCATTCCAGATACACGTGTAGGGCTGCTCAATTGTGCAAATCCAAAATGCATTGTAAGCATGTAATTATGCCTTGCATATGCAAAGGAAAAGGACTGCAAGTGCAACCTGTGCTGGTTCAGCTGCTTTTAAAATATATTGGCCCTAGTGCTGTTAAGCTGGGCTGTTAGAGAAAGGAGCCCCTAGTGCTCCAAGTTTTACTTGCATATGATTTTCTGTCTACCTCATAAAATGGACTGTGTTATTTTTTAAATCTTTTGTGCATTCTCCAAAAGTGTTTGCAAGAGGAAGCTCCCTGTAAATGGGGCTGAAACACTCCAAATTTGCTAGCACTGTATTCCTGATCTGTATTTTAGTCAGGCAAAGATAAAATCAGTTAAACCTGCATCAGAGCAGCAAAATTAGACTAAAATTCAGTGTCCATTATCATCAGCAGAAAGTTTTCCTCTGGCTGAAAGTAACAGACGTTTGTTTCGTTCAATATTCGATATTGAAAACCTTCACCAAGTTTAGTTTTCATCTCGTTTTCCAGCACAACAAATCTTTGCTTGCCTCAATACCCACAAGCATGGTCCTTGCAGTTTGTTTTAGATACCCCTTAGTGTGTGCTTACACCAGGCTGGCATCTAAATGTGGTCAGTATTAACACCCTCAATTAAAGCAGCATTTACCTTGATGGGCTCCTCTCTGAGGCTTGATTCGCCTAAGAGAGCTGAGGTAGAGATTAACTGTGGTCATGGAATTTTGCTAATCGTTTTCATGTCAAAAAGGGAAGCACCACCCTGCTGAGTCTTTCTCATGATAGAATCTCACTGAGCTATTCCTTGGGGTATTTCAGAATTCAGACATTTACTTATTGTATTGTTCTTTATGCCAGAAGCATTATCCTCTCCTGTGGAGTCTTTTCCACTACACCTTCATGACTCGTGAAAGAGGTGCCACTCTTAGGAAAAGACAATATTCCCCTGAATTTATCAAGAAAAAAATTAAGAGCTAATAAAATTTTTTAACTGATAAGGCTATTTAATTGATTGATTATCTTATAGGGTTTCTGATTGTACAGCTTCCATTGGCAGATTCATAGACTACAGCATGCAAGACAATTTGCCACCAGTTTATGTACAGTCCACAGACTGCAGTGTAATGCAGAGAGAGATTCTCAAGGCAGTTTTAACTGGAAAGCAATAATATTTAAACTCCCCACTGACTAAATTGACCCTTTCAAAATACAGCTTTGTGGTGTCAAAGACAGATGGCTGCTGGTTGTCAAGCTAGATATTTTTAAATTGGCCCAGTTGTAACTGTACCCCGCTGAAGAATATGCACTCACCCAAAAGAAAAGTCTTCATGTGAAAAATGAAAGAGATTCTTGTTTAATCAGAGGAATAAATGGTACCAGTTAGGGAACGCAGGCAGCATGTCAGAAACCAGTAACTTTGCTGATTGCCTTATTATTTCAAGCAGCGAGAGGGGGGTGAACAAAATGGCCCTGAACTTTTCTAGAAGCATAATAGGTGTTTATTTCTTACTGTGTTTTTATTGTAATTTTCTAAATAGAGTTACTGTGGGGCAAGGTAACTTCAGAAAGAACACAAATAATCAGGTACAAAACTGACAAAGCAGTCAGTGATTTTTTGCAAAAAAACCTCACAACCATTACCTGTTAATGAAGACATTCAGCTGCCAGTCCAGGAGATCCACCACCAAATATTTTTCCTGTATAGTTGTTAGAAAAGTAGTTTTCCAGGACCTATTGGTGCATCTTTTAAAAATTTCAGAGCTACTACATGTTTTCAAGTATTTATGAAACCTTCATGGGATGGTTTAAGCAACTTATATTTAACCTCTTTTAATCCTTTTAGTCTTTATCAGAGACAGTCCTGAAGGTACAAAAGACCTCCATTTTATTTAAACCCTGCACAGCCATTTCAGCTAAATCCAATTTCATAATCAGTTTACAATAGCAAAACTAAGTTGTCAGCAAATAGAAAGGAAGAAGGAAAAATCAGAGGGGAGTAAAATTCAATTTTCAAGCTTAGAAAAAGAGAATTCTAGAAAACAAGAAATCATGAACCTCAACCTCCTCTCTTAAAGCAATCTTAACACTTAGAAGGCTGCTAACAAAGGAACGGAGGATATCAGACTCTCTGAGCACTGTTTTTCTGTGTTCCCAGATGCAGAAGTTGATAATTACTCCTATGAGAAAGTGTATTTTTTCCTCTAATGGAAATGGCTGTCTCAGGACTCTTTCCAAAGAACTGAATACAAAAATCAACAAGAAAAAAACTCTCAAATTTAAATCAATTCACATCTACAACCAAGTGGAGTAATCTCACATTAACCGGGCTATTCATCATCTATGATGTATATACCATGTGAGATTTCAAATTGGCAGAAAAAACCCCTTGCTCTGTCAGACAACTCTGGCCACTTTCTGCTCCATCACTCAAGAATCCAGATCATCCTGTCCCACTGGCTTCTTCATTCATATTTATGGAACCATCAGGAATGCAAGTTGAAGACATAGGGAACTATAGTTAAGACCACAAAGATTGTCTTTATCTCAGGTTCTTTGGATAGAGCAGCTGAAAAACTGAGCTCATGCTCTGCTCCTACAGGAGCCTCTACATAAAATGGGGGTGACATTTAGGGAGCTAAGGCAGGGTACAGAAGAGGGAATAGGGGCTTAGGTCGTTTGAGGGACACTCTTGTACCAAGTGATCCATCAGCAGTGTATGGTGGTACTTGAGATTGTGTCTTAAACCACCCAAAACTACAGATGGGGTCAGTAAAACACACCTGGTCACAGCCTCCTGGGAGCCCCAGCAGGTGTGCCAAAGGCAGCAGTGCCTGTTTCCATGCCCATTATGTGGGGAGGGTCCTTTGCTAAGCCACACTCATGAACAGAGCAGGTGAATTCAACACCACCTGGTTCAGTTCTCTGCCTAAAGCTCAATTACATGTCCTTTGTGCAGGGAAGATGGATTTCTCACTGGGAGTTTTAAACATTTCTGTCATTATCACATTGATCACATGAGAAGATTAAATCCCAGAACTCAGTCTTGCTATCCCTTACAAATACACCCTTTCAATATTTAAGGCTTTTTACAATTGCACTTTTCCTAGGAGATATTTCAGATGCCACTGAAGAACTAAAATAACCACTGAAGCCACCTTTGTGTTCCACAACCCATTAATGCTTGAGAGCTTTTCATATCACACTTGGATTAGTCTGCAATTAAACATACTTTCAAGGGCACTCTGTAAGCAGTGGTACTAATGGACTTTACACTTAACATGAAGCTCCCTTAGTAAAATAAATATATAAATAAAATACATGATCTTTATTAAGAAGTCAGGATAAAGAAGACAATCCTTTGATGCAAGAAGGCAAGGCATGGCAGGTGATGTGATTAGCACATCTTCAGCATTTCAATGAGGCACAGTTCTGTGCTGTCCTCTACCCACACACTGCTCGTTATCTTGCTGAAGGCAAAGCACCCAGCTTGGGCTAGGGTCAGCTGCCTCTCCCTTACCCCATGCTCATTGGAGGACACCAAATGCAGTTTAGAACCACATCAGCCTTAATAACACCACAGCCTTCCAGCACTTGGGGGGCAGGTCTATAAATGATGGTGAAGTGCTAAAGAGTCACTGTGAATAATGAGTTCAGCAGGTGCAAAGGCAATAACTGCTTAAATACCTGTGAATATTTCTATAGGAGTGAGCCTGACGTGCAGTTGAGTTACAAGAAATAGGGAACATTCCAGCACCCACTGACTTCACCCATGTCACTGATATAAAGCAGGCACTGGCTTAGGAATTGCACAAGCAGGGGAATTGCCCTTCTAAGTCTCATCCACACCGAGCTCTTATGGAATTAAATTTGCCAGGCAGCCAAGTCCAACAGTGACAATTTCTTTTCTTCCAAGAAACCACACAGATATAAGTCTAGATTGCTCATTGCATAGACAGGGTGGTTGAACAAAATAACACCTGTGAGGTGGCTGGGGGTCCACAGAGGACTGTGCTCCATTGAGACTGACTACCAGATTCACACGTCATAATTTGGTTGAAATTAGACCTGCACTACTGTCTCTCAGACAGGGCAGTGTATCAGGGAACAAGAGGAGCAGAGCTGCTTCCAAAGGGAAATTGAGCTGGATAATGAGCTCACCATGAGGGCACAGCTCCACAGAAGCAGAGACGGACAATTGCAGGAGGCCCTACCAGCAGGTGTCAGGCAAAAGCACAGAAGGAATTGACCCCTCAGGCCTGTGTTTAACTGATGCTCTTGGATCTATGGGCAAAAGGGGTGGAGGGAGGCCCCAAGTGATGCTGCTCAGGATGATCAAGACTTGTTAGTGCTCTCAGGGTGCTGACTGTTATTCTTTATCCTATAACTGAGTCCTCAGATCACAATACCAAGCAACGTGTGCTCTTAGTAGTGCCTCTTCGAATTTTTATCAAAGGAACCTGGGAAATGGGTTAAAAAAAAATCAGAAAAAGAGTAACTCTTCAACAAGCAAATGAAATCCAAGATTTGTCTCCCATAAAGTAATTCATTATTAAATTGATCTCTGGAATGTATAATGCTAATCTCTTATGTAATGTTTCCCTTCATTACCAGCACTCAAGCTGAGTCTCAGCAGTTATATTTCTCTCTCATTCTCTGCTAGGCAGGGCTGGTGTCTCAGAGAAATGAGGGAGCCATAAACCAGCCCTGGCAGACACTTCCAAAGATGAAACCAAGGAGCACTGTCATCCTTTGGTAACCTGCAGCACAGCAGATGAGGTAATGCAGCTTGTAGAAGACATGAAGGCAAAAGATTGATTAGAAGCAGGGCTGATAAAACAGATTATTGTCTTCCTAAGCATGCTCAGTGTTTCAGATTCAGCTCCTTCTTTTCTCATAAAAAGCCTTTTCTCACTTCCTTTGAAAATACTTAAGTGTGTAGACAGCAGTTTCAATCTCATCTATCAGACCAATTTATCTGCCTATTTTTGTTCCTCCCTGCACATGGACACCTTGGAGGCTGTTGCACAGATATAAAAGCTTAGAATCAGACCCATAAGCTGCTATTTGTCAGAAGTCCAAAGCATATTTATAAATAGACATGTTTATTTTAAAAGAAAGTGTTATTCAAATGCACAGTTAATACTCAAGCATGAAAGCTAAAATGTCTCCTTCCAGCTCCTCCTACACACACTTTCAATTCCAGAGAGACCCCAAAGTAAATATTCAAATAAGTATTTTATGATCAAGACATTCAGTATTTAATTGAATCTCATTTAACTGTTTAAAACTTAAAAGAAGCTTTCAATAAGAACCCAGGGGGGAAAACCCCCAAGTTGGAAGAGGTAAGATGCCAGTCTGAGGAGGATAAACAAAAATTCTTTGGTTCCTAAATCTTCCCTAATAGGATTTCTCATTTCAGTCCTTCAATACATTATTATTTATAAAGCAGGAATTATACAGCATAAAAGCAACACATGGTTAAAACTGTGGTACAAGTCTTTTTTAACAGTGACCTGTATTTCAGAGACACTAGTTCTACAGAGTGTGTTTTATCATAAGTAATGACTATGGCATTCAAATGGATTCATTTGGATAAATTTTCCTAATTTGTATGTTGGCTGTGATATGTTTTTGGAGAAGTAGCTAGAAAGGATATTTTTTTAAGTGAGAGATTAAAATGCATGACCTTAAATAGAGCCTTCCCATCTGGTTTTCTTCCAAAAGTGTCTCAATTGCCTGTGTCATTAAGAACACAATACTGCTCTTTCTTGGGCTTTCCAACGAATATAGCTATGTTCCTGGGAAAATATGGAGAGAAAGAGCTGAGACCAGTGAAAAGAGATGAATAGGAGAAAGGATTTTGAGCCTTAGGAAATGCTGTTCATTTTCTTATGAGGATTATGTATGGTGTATAAATAGCATGAGATTCTCTAGGAACATTACACAACAAACAGGCAATAATTATGTTGCAGGATTGCTCATTAAGACACACGGTACGGGTTCTTGAACAATACTCAGATAAAAAACTCTGATCTATTTCTCATTTTCCTTCCATCAGTGTGACTCCAGAATAATTCCATTTAAGTCATTAGGGTTTTACATGCTGGAGCTGGCAATTAGTCTGGGAAGGGTTTTTGGACAGTGACTTCATAATCTGTGCTGTGCCAATAGGACTTTTCAGAAATTAACACTTCAAAGGCTAAGCATGAGATTCTGATCTGGGTGAGAATAAAATGATCTTGACACAACACAACTGCCATCAGCAGAGTACTTACTACAGATTTACACCTACATGGATGAGAACAAAAGTTAGATTTGTCTATCAAAGAATCTACTACTTCACCTTATTCAAAGCTAGTATTCCATCCATTCTTTCTACTTCACATTTATGATATAAATAGCATTTATACATCACAGACATTAGAGAGGATCAACTTTCTCTGCAATGAGTTTTCATCTCTGCTCTAGAGTCCCTCAATGTGCCAACACCTGTGTAAGAGATCCTGCTGGAAAGAGCTGACACCTTACTTCATTTAAGGACTTTGTTTTCAAGACTTGCTTGAAAGAAATCTTATCTCTTTGCATCACTATGTGTCCAGCTAGAACTATCTCTTTATTTCATGTTTTTATTCTTGGGAAGCAGGGTGTGGTCCTCCAGGCATACAGAACATATCCTGCATTTACCTGTTTGCACCTTGCCTCTCTTCCTTTCCTTCCTCTGCCTTCAGCAGCCCTCAGTGAATCTCCTTAGCTGGCTGCAGACTGCAGGATGCCCGTGGAGATGATGCACCCCAAAAGGAACAAGAATGGTAGGCAAAGTGGATATACCTGTAGGAATCCAAGCAGTGCCACTCCATGCTTCTGAATGGCCCCTTCACTGAGTGTCCCCTGACTGGGGCTGCCCAGGAGCCTGTTAGATGTCCAAGTTCTGAAGTGTGCACACAGACTTCACCATGAGAAATTTCCATTAGGATTGGGGAGGGTATCAATAGCAATAGCAGAAACTCAACAAAAGTCTCTCTCTCATCTATAGCACAAAACTTTTGTCATTATACCTGAGCTATTTCTGAGTCCAATACATGAGAACAACTATGAGCTATGATCCTCTTCAGAATGTGTCTTTTTGCACAAATCACCCTTGACAGCGTCTTTCTAGACTCCCTGAGTGCCTGACACTCCTTATGGAGCGGAGTGATGTCCTGCAGTGGTTTTACTACCTGCATGGCAGTTGCTATTCTTTGCTCTGTCACTATCAACCTCTATTCTTTCCATTCCCATTCTCTCCTGAGCATCATCTGCATGTTCAAGTCCCACATCAGCCAGATTCAGAACACTTTCACTGCTTTTCTCTCAATGCCATGACTTGCTCATTCCCTCAGCCAGGGTGACCATCACAATTGTGTCCAAAGGGGAACTGGACCCACCTCATAGCCCAGCAGCCTGAGAACTCACAAGGTGACAAGAACCTGTCACCACAGATAAACCATGGAATGTGGCTTTTCTGTATGAGGTTTCATTACAGCTGGTGAGTGTGAGTTTGCAGCTGGAGATGAGATGTGGGGTCTGCAGAGTAAGATGTCAATATAATATCTGTATCACTGTTTCCAGCCAGACTTCATTTGGAAATTGCTTCATCACTTTGAGAGGTCTTGGAAAATGCTTTAATCTCTCCACAGGGTTTTCAGACTGTGTTGGTTAACATTTAACAACCACGCTGTCTTCTTAATTTTAACAGATAAATCTCCGTTTCCACCCATACTCCTGCAGGTGGATTTCAAAGGCAGAATTTGTTGACCAATCATTTTTGGCTCAGACTTGTCTTCCAATTAAAAAATTAGTTGTAATATTTTTTGACTTCCCAAGAAAACAAGACTTATGCAATTCCTCTAACTCTATGTGTGTTCTCTATCTACATTTACATTATTTTCTCTACCTTATATATCTTTTGTGCCTGATGGCCAGTTTCAACTAAATTTTGCAGATTTATAGATGTTGAAGTTCTTACAAGGTTTGTGAAGACTGGCAATGGGGAGTTTGTGAAAGCAGCCCAGACCTAGGTCAAAATGTCTTCTCTGCAGCTGATATTCCTGATACCTGATGGTACCTCATCTGTGTCTGCACTTGCTGCAGTTACACCTTGAGTGGGCAGAGCATCAGAAGGGAGGCAGAGTCAGAAATGTAATGGTAAAAATAGCCCAATCCTTCTCAAAAATCTACTGCTTGGAGCAGCGTGTGAGCTTAGTTACCCTTGGTATTAATCACGAGCAAGTTTGTCCATTACAGTGAAATTATCCCAGATTTATACTGTTAAAACTGAGAACAAGCACTGCCTTTATGAATGTTTAGTTAAACTTAGTGGCAAGAGTGAAGGGTCCAATGCAGCAAACTGTTAAACTAAGCATGAAGTGCGTTGGTTCCCTTAGGAATAGGCTCAAATAAAGACTGCCGTGAGAAGGTGCGTGAACCAGCAAAATGATGGAGACAAAGCAAAACCCTGTTACCACCCATGTGCAGATCAGATTGTAGCAAAGATTTTCTCTCCCACACACACAGAATTATTGGCATTGGCATTGGCCAGCAGGTAAGAAAGAATTACAGTTAGTGTTCAGCTCCTTGAATACTGCAGCACTGGCTGCTACACATAAAGAACCAAGGCTTTTTATTTTTTTAATTAGCAAAATGCTTCTGAAGGTCAATGAGACCGTGAACTTTCCTCAATGCCATTTAAACAGTCATTTTTCATATTTAAGGCCGTGTTTTGTGTTCAGTCTGTACATTTCATTACTGTAATCTCTCACATATGCTTCTTGCTTTGTGAGATTTTGAGGGAAGAAAATGAATGCTGGTTTTCCCATTAGCCACTCCTTTTCCTTGTGCCAGTGTCAGGCTAGCTGTGAAGAAGACTGTCAATTTGTTTTATCACATGCATCCCAAGGCGGCTGCTTTTTTTTGCTCTCTGATTCCCTGTGTCATCACAGCCTTCGAGGTCTTGATCTTGGAGCCCTTCTTACTGAAATGCATGAATGCTGCTGTTCTCTTCCCAGCTATTCCAG
This sequence comes from Illadopsis cleaveri, assembly GCA_013399915.1. Taxonomy (NCBI): domain Eukaryota; kingdom Metazoa; phylum Chordata; class Aves; order Passeriformes; family Timaliidae; genus Illadopsis; species Illadopsis cleaveri. The sequence continues at coordinate 311,393 of VXBB01010834.1, forward strand.
CTGCTTCTGCTGCCCCATTAGAGCATCAGTGTCAGTATAAATAATTATATGTATTTAACCTTTCACAAAGCATGAAGTCTCCATGTTTTCAAAGCACCTTTGAACCTGGGCAGCCAACACTCTCATTATTTAACAGCACACTGACATTCTCCATCACTAACCTTTGACAAGAATGACAAGACTTTCTGTTTGCAGAACTCACTTTTCCATATGGGCTTCTTTCACCCTTCCTCCTGGTTATGCCTATGGGCGTTTCTCAAACCACTTAAGAGAAAGAAGTTTCTCTAAAAGACAAATGCATTGTTAAAGCCACTTTCCTCTTCTACTTCAAAGACACCTTTCCTGTATAACTCCCTGTGAAGCACTATCTCTATTATGAAGCAGGAACAAACTCTGCTTTATCCCTGGTATGTAACAACCTAGACAAAGCCAGAACACCCTGACACAAAACGTGTATTAAGCTAAGACTGTATTTTTGTGTTTGATGCTTGTATGTAGGAGTAGTTTGAAGCAGAGGGGATTGAAATGTCTTGACATCCTGATAGAATTGCTGCTTTCTTCATGCCTAAAGCTGCCCATGAGAGCATGGAAGGGCATGAATCACTCACAGCCCACCTGTAGATTGACTGGAGGAACTTTTTTCCCTGCTACTCCAAGAACTTTCCAGTCGTATATCTATCTACAATGAGATTTTGGAGCAAAAGATTTTGAGGTAGGTAGGAGATTATTGAACTGATTTCCCCAACTTGTAAAACTTTTGGTCAAAGTACTGTTTTGAAACACAAAACCTGAAGGGATTCAATCAAAAATTGACAAAAGGAAATATTTAGATTCTTTTTTTTTAAATGCACTATGTTGAGGGAGGTGGAAGAGAAGAATTCACTGAGTTTTATCAGGAGACACTCATGATGTTGGTTTTGGGAAATGAAAATTTTCTTTATCTTTTTGCCTTTCCTTCACAATGCCGCGTATATTCCTTAGCGTTTCATTGCTCAGCTGTAATTCAAGGCTTCTCTACTCACCTTTTAAAATTCATTATTATTTATGGCACACACTGATACCCCAAAGAAAAGTATCTTAAAAAGCGAAGTGTCTTTGTTGCACGAATCCAGAACACTGCACATACACATAATTTAATCTACATAAATTACAGAAGGAAGAAATAATGCGGGGAACAAATAACTTTAGAAAAATACTCTCCACTCAGTACGAGGTACTTTGTCCTACAATATGTAACAAAGGGTGAGATATTTCACTTCACAAAGAAAAATTGGTGGAAAGAAGAAAAAGTCATGGTGCTATCTGTTAAAAATCTGTTTCCTCTTACCCAAGACATAAATCTCCCCATTGACTACGGCTGTGCTGAAGCGGTACTTGGAGAACTTCATTGGAGCTCTTTCCATCCATTTGTCTTGGCCTGGGTCGTACTGAAACGTTCTGTTACTTAATCGATCCGGCTCCTCATCAGGCAGATCCATCTGTATGAAATATGACAGCCATATAATAATATGACATTTGGAGCCCTCCACATATGCCTGCAGGCAATTAATCACAGCAGACAGCTCAGCAGATAAATAGCATAAACACATCAATTACAGCTGCAGGGGATTGTACTCCCCGGGGTTTAACAGCACCCATGGCTGGTGGCTGGGAGTCTGCTGTAGAAGGCAAAGGAGTAAGTGGGTATCTGTGTCCTGCAGCAATAGAGACAAGGATTTGGGTACTCACAAAACATTCAGGGTTAGGGTTAGGGTTAATGTTCCCAGCTCTGGAAGAACATACCCCCTTCCACAAGGCTACTGTACGGTCCTAATAATAATGAGGGAAAACCAGTCTGTCCTTTTTTTCCTGCTAAATGTTGATATCTCTTTCCACTGTTATTCAGACTGCACCATGAGTCTCAGTCAGGTACTTTGCTGGCCTTTCTCAGTCCTACATTTATTTGTTTATTTATTTTTATTTATATACCTTATTCTAATAAACATTTGCATGTTTATTTAGTCAGGCTAACCACAGTGATGTTGTTTAACAACTGTAACTTCAATAGTTTTCATAATGAGCTCCTAACCCCCTTGCTATGTCTTTGTTGCCATAACACTTTTTATACTCACTCCTACTCCTCTTGTTCTCTCTAATCTTTCCACCTCTCTGCCTGTCTTATACAATGCAGGGAATTCAGATACTGTTTTCTGGTACAACACCCTTGAATGTTAGCAGTGGGATGTGGAGGGAGGATTCTGAAATATTTTGGGATGGAAGTTTTCACATAGAGAGAGTGAGAAGGAGAGAATTACTTTGCTTGCTTGTGATGGTGTTACATGTGTCCTTGATTTCTTGTTACTTTTCTTTCCCAAAAGACCTTTCCCACACTAATGTCATGGACAAGATAGTAGGAGGCAAGCTAAAGAGTAAATATAAAGCCCCTTGGTTATTCCCTGTAAGTGCCTGGGGTGTGTTCTTTCTCTGTGGTAAGTGTGAAACACTAATTTATTCACTGAAAGAGGGGTATTTGAAAGCTATGTATTTTCAGCACAGACTAAACATGTACTTAGGAGACGACACCACTTGAAATGCTGTAAATTCACATCCAACCTCATTTTTGTGGTAATGTTCTCCTTGGAGTACACCCTGTTCTCTCTGCGTGAAGAAAATGTAACTTCCAGCAGCTCTTCAGACCCCTGTGTCTCAGGGGTCTGAAATCTTCCTCTTAGCCTCACCAAACACTTTCCTCCATTGTAACAGCCCCCAGTTACCAAGACTGGAGTCACTTTGGATTTTAACTGTGCTGGCATCAGGGGCCAGACCAATGCTGAGCAGAGCAGCACTGCTGTGAGCGAGTCCTTGCCCTCCTAAGCTGTCATTTTATGTCCTGGCTTGACTTTGTCTTGTCTTATTTCAATTACAAAGCCTGAGTGGGAAGGGAACATGTATTTATCTCTGTCCTGTAATGGACACGTGCATTTAGGGCACTCTGTCAGTGCTGTTGTTAGTGTTTGTTCAGGATTGACAGAACATTCAGTGCTGCTCCAGCACAGGGACAGCACCTGGCTTGGCCAGCTCATTTGCTTTCCCAGTGCAGCTGTGGTAACCCCACATACACAATCATTGCATCTGACAGGGGGAAGATAGATGGTACCAGAAGAATTCAGCACTCTCTAGTGCTGGTCTTAAAGCACTTTTTTCAGAACTTTAGCTAATTTATTCTGGTCTGTGCAGGTGTGCCATAATCTTACAAAGCTGTGGGTTTTGATCAATTGCTGTTAATCTGCTCATCCCAAACCTATATCTGTATAAACTCAGACACCCATGCATTGTTACTGATAGTACTGGTAGACAGGTATCCACTTTAGGTAGGTTTTAAAAAAATTATTCTTGGCTCAATATTCCTGACTTGTGCTTCTAAGCCACTTTTCCTTTTCTCAATCTATTCTGGAAAAAAGCTTAATAAAGCTGGTTGTCTGACTTCAACATCTGTCTTTGTTGTATGACATATCTTTAAGTTCAAGTTTTTTTACAGACAGATCGTTTCTACATTAAGTGTTTTTTAGTTCTTTACATATGAGATACCCTTGCAGAGTTGTTTCTGTATCAGAAATACTCTCTGGTCTTTCTGTCGCCTTCTTGGGGACTCCTGCACTCAAAATATTCAAAGATGTGGAGGTCTTGTTTAGCTGAATGCATCTCACTTTTAAGTACTTTAAACAGTAATTTATTAGAAGAGGACAGAAACAGTTCAGTTGCGATACAGTCTGAACATCTTGTTACGAGGATTACAGATGCTCCACTTCATTGTCAAGTGAATGTGGGGCTTTTTCCTGAGCACTCAAATTTAAAATTCGCCAAGCAATAAATAAAAAATGGGCTAGACTCTTAAAAAGAGATATTTTGCACTGGGAGCAACTGGAGAGAGTGAGCACTGCCCTTGATATCCATCTTCCTCGTAGCATAGCTCTGTATAATCTCTGTACTACTGCACATGTATCTGTGGCCCTGCTGAAAATCCCTCTAAAAACTTTACATGGCTAAATAATGCAACAGAAATAAATAAATAGATTGGTCAAAGGACTCTGTTTTCCAGAGAATGCTTTGACTTTTCTTTTAAAATGTAATGTAATGAAAATCAAATAAATTAACTTCAGTTTACCAAGAAAGCTTCCTGAGAAATTGAGGTGAACTTTAAATGTCATATATATATCTGTCCCTGAAGTGTACCTGTGTACACGCTTTTTGCAAACAGGCACAGTTAAGGGTCCCTGTATGAGTAAATGTCATTACTTATTATATTCAGAAAAATTAAGAGGATAGTAAATAAGGAATAGAAAGGATGGAACCTTTAATGACAAATGAGATGTATTTTAAACTCTTGCCCACTGTCCACGTCTCTGTGAATAAAAACTGCCCTTCCTGAAGTTGGTATTTGCAGTGAGGATGGCATAGATGGATATTATTCTTCTTCACCCTGTTTGGTTTTCCTGCAGAGTATGTTTAATCAGAGGATTGTGAGGAACTTATTCTTCTGTTATCAATGATGTATTTTCCCATGCAAGAAGCACTGTAAAATTACACAACAGTTCTTGTTAGTGCACAAAGCAAACAAAGTAAATAGGCACAATTCTCAACCTGTGGTGTCCATCCACCTAGCACATACAGCTTGTCCTTCACTGTCACCACCATGTGACAGGCCAGTGGTACTGGCAGAGGTGCCGTGCTTCTCCAGGTGCCTTGCTCCATGGAATACTTCTCCACGCAGTTTGTGACCAGATATTGATTTTTCACTTTCATTTGCCCTCCTATTACATAGAGGTCATTGTGGGCAGTGCCCAGTGCGTAGAGCTCACGGAGCTGAGTGGTGCACAGACTGTGCCAAAAGTGGTTTCCTTGCTGGTGGTATCTGTAGGAAAGAAAATTCAGAGTTGTAAATGCCCTGGTTCACCCAGGTCCCCATCAGACTGTTTGGAAATGTTACCCCCTTTAATTGTCAGTGTTTACTCAGTACAATGAAAGGAGGAGCTCTCTTTCACAGAGAGGTTATAAAATCAAGCCCAATGTTTGCAAGATCAAGCATTTTTAGTGTGAGGAATCCTAGGTGTCCTGTCAAAGACATTTGACCCTAATTAAGGTAAGAAGTCACTTATTTCTGCATGTGCTGCTCAATCACATTTTCTGCTGAAATTAGTGGGAGCAGTGAGAACTCAACACTGCTGAAAAGAAAGCCACTTCACCTGCCTCCCTATGAATTTATTTCCTCAAATTTAGGCATTTGCATTTGAAAATGCTGTCACCATTTTAAAATTTTATCTTTAATCCAGGAAATGTCTGGTTTTCTTCAAAATGTGTGCATCTGAAAAAGATATGAGTAAAAACAGAATGAGGTTTTTCAGCTATCAATCATTATCTTTAATCTGTGAAGCCCTATCATCAACATCAACAGAAAAGCATGTTTTCTCTGTGTTACTGGGCTCATTAGATCATTCACTTGGCTCATTTCCCTCTGCTAATGACCTAGAAAAGAAGTACCCAAGGAAAATACTGAGATTTGGGTAAGGAGGATATAAAATCTACATGCATTGATCTAATTGAGCTCATTTACTCAGAGATACCACAAGAGTAACTCCTCATTCTTTCAGGAGAAGAGGCATCAAGATTTGGTTGTATGTATATAACTCAGAGCTATGAAAATAAGTTGTGGCAAATTGATTGAAGTAGCCAAAATCTCTAAGAAGAAAAAAGCAAGTAAAAAATGCTTTGTGTAATGGTCTTTTTTGGTTTTTTGTCCCCAGGGACATTATTTAGATTTAAATATTTTAAATAATTAGAGGATTTCTGACAGAGGGTACGCACCTATAAATTTCAATGTTCCTGGTCCTTTGTCTAGACATTTTGACGGCGCTTGCCTCGCCTGCCACAATGATATCATTTTTCTCGGTGACAACACCAGTGCAAACACATCCTAAGCCCTCTCCATACTTCGGGGAGGAAATGAAGTAAGTCTTTCCTGTCGCAGGAGCATAACAAAAGCTGGCATCTGCATAGCTGCCATGCCTGGACCTGATGCCAAGGGAGTTGTTGCCGATGCAGAGCAGGAGATCCGTCATCTCCATGCCATATCGCAGGCTGAGGGGAGGGTGGCTGGACAGTTGGATAGTTTTCAGTGCTTCCTCGAACATGTCATTGCATTCTGAATTGCACAGAATAATTGTGTTCCTTTTCCGGGCTTCCACAAGAAAAGAGGGGCTGACAAGTACCAGTCTCACTTGCTTGAGGAGCTCAACAAGGTGTTCTGAACGTGACTCTCTGCTGTGCTTGACCCATCTAATGACAAGGTCCAGAATGCTCTCCTCCCTGGAAATATTCAGATCATCTGATTTGATGAGAGTCATCAGCTGCTGGAATTCAATCTCTAGTATTTCTTCTTGCAAGCTCACCTCAGCAAAATGCTGATACATGTATTTCCTTGCTTGGTCACATAAATCTTCTGCCCCAATGTGGTTTGCAAAGTAGTAGATGCCCACACAGTTGGAAGCATCCATATGTTCCATCATGTACTTCTGACACATATTGCAAACCTCTTCCATCTGCATGAAGTAGGCAGCCAGGGCGACAGTCTGCACGTTGAGGGTGGTGAGGCACAGGTCCGCGCTGTACATGTAGTGCAGGATCACCGACACGCTCTCGGCAGAGATGTCGTGCAGCACCACTTCCCTCTGCATGCACTCTGCCAAGCCACACGTGAACATGGCTTTGAAATAGGCACTGAAGGCAGCCAGCACCACCTTATGGCAGGGGAATTTCTCACCTTCTGCAATCAGCACCACATCGATTATCTGTGTTGATTCTTTCATTCTCTTTACCTGCTCCAATAAAGTCAAGCTATGACGCTGCTTTCTCCTCTCCTCAGCCTTGCAATTCATGGTTGATCTCTGAACTTCCTCTCTTCAAATATCCTCAGAACTCAAGGTCTTCATTGGGAATGTTTCTAGAGATAGAAGCATAATGTTGTCCAATAAGAAAAAACAAATTAATATTGCAGTAATTATCTAAAGTTAATCATCTGTATGATGTGGTGTGAATCAGTAATGTATAAAATTGTGCAAAATTATGGTGAGGTCTCAGGTTCAAGGCCTCCAAGACAAAATATAAGAAAAATCAACACCTCACATGACCTTCAGGAGTCAATACCTACCCCCAGGTTCTGTGATTATTTAAAGACAATTACAGATTTCCCTTCAAGGCAGCTTTTTTCAACTGCTTTCTCCCTCTTTTCCCTGACCCTGATACAGAACCTATAAAAATTGAATTGAGAGAGTCAACACAGGGTTGTGGGTAGAGGCAGCTTTTATGCCCAGAGACTAGCAGTGAAGTAGAAGGAAGCAACTTGGTCCAACTGGCCAGATTCTTTTCTCTCTCACACCAAAGCATAGGTCACTGGTTTCTACAGAGTTGCTACCAGTTTTCTTTGGAATAAGTAAAGGATCAGTAAATAGAGGCCAGCCTTCATGCTGTCCTCCTTTTTCTCGGCAGGATGTTTATGTGCTGCAGAGTCACAGTTTTGGTTCCACTCACTGTAAACTCAAGGGACATTTTAAATTAAATTGTGATTATTAACATACTCCCTCCAGTTTTATTTATGAGGGGAAAAAAGGAAACTCGTGGTCTCATTTCTGTTTGGTTTTTGGTTTTTTGGGGTTTTTTTTTGAAGGCAGATCCTTTAGTGAATCTCTGTCTTTCTGCAGAATGTGAGGTACAGGTGTAGAATTTCAGTGGGAGAATGACATTTACCATCACTTGAGGGATAACAGTCCTTATCACAGTTTTTGGCGGTACTATGGTAATGAGACAGTTCTGTTTTAGAAATGCATTAAGGACTCATGTCATGAATCACCAATACACGAACAAGTCCTAAAGCTCTGGTATAACCATGTTTGAAACACATTGTAAACATGCTACAAAGTACTTAATGAGACTGTTGAAATGAGTAACATTCCTCAGCAGCTCAAATATTTGCAAGATCAAGGGCTTGTATCACAGATTGAATTGGTTTTCTCAAATCCTGGCAGCACTAAGAGAAGTCGTAGCTTCATTAAAGAAACATGTATCAACATAAAAAATGAGTGTATGAAATTCTTTGAAATTTCATGTAAAGGTGTTTTTGCAAACAGATTTTTCTACAGATTTAGATAGATAGATCTTTAAAAATATTACAGTTATTTCCCAGATGGAAAGGAAATCTACAGCTATATCACCAAACTCAAGCCTACTCTTTTAGCTGTTCCGTTGTTTTTGGAACTAGTCATCATTCTACAAGTTAGGTAGATTCCTCATTTTTAGTGCTAATTTAAAAGCCAAGCATGCTTGAAGATTGGCATTTCCTTAATTTGATCCATTCTTTCTATATTCCAAATATGGAACCAGAAGCAACAAATCTAAGGAATGAAACTGGGTTATCACTAGATTTTAAAAATGGATTTGGAAGACTAAACATTAACATCTGGATGTGGGCCAAGCTCTGAGCTCTTCTTATGACACTTTTAAAATTCAGTCAAAAAAGTAAGTTGAATACAAAAAAGTACAGAGATGGTTTTTTTGGGTTTTTTTTTGTCTCCATTGAAATTAAATACTGGATTTGAGAAAACATGGGTCTTAATACTGTATCAACTGCCTCTGGAGCAGTCTTTACAGTGAGGAGAAGCCTTTCATGAGACAGGAAATGTTCTTGTTTTTATCCTGCATGATAATTAGACAGTTTATTGTTTTCCCCTTGCGCTATTTCATCACTTTGTAATGTTTGATCTTCATTGCATTTTGATAAAGGAACCTCCCCGTATCTCAGAAATTGTGCTTACCATCTCAAAGACCATAAGCACAGATATCTTACAGAAGATGAGCTGTAGTGTCTTGAACCAGGTTGTTCATCTCTAGCTGTATGAAAATGTTAGTAAGCACCAACAAGCCCCAATCCTGTTTCATAATATGACTAATCATGACTTTTCCTCCAAAATGATCAACTTCTCTGCTTTCTCTTTTATGATGTCAGAACTTCATGCATCCCCCAGCTTTTCTATAATGGTCAAAATGTGTATTTTTAATGTAAAGAACAAGTGAGATAATTAATCACCATCATTTTCCCCAGACTTTTGTACAGATCAGGAAGAAGCTGTGTGTAGAATTGAGTTATGATTTCATTTCCTTTGCTGATCACCTTTAAGTTTTCTTTTACCGTAAGAGCAACACTTTGTCAGTGATTACACTGTTCATTAGATTGGTGAATTTTAAAGTGTTTATACCAGTGGTCAGCACACCTGGCACAATACCCTGGCAGCCGTCTCATCTGCCCTTTCATCAGTAAGGTCTCAGCAATGGCAATGTTGAGGCAAAACGTAGTTCATGCCATTTATGTGCTACTTGAGGTATTCATAACTGATGGACAATAATCTGATCCTACACCCACTCCCCAGGCAATGAAGGGCAGTGCCCATCTGCATTCAGGGCATTCAGTGGTCTCCTCTGCCGCCTCAAAGCTGCAAGGTCTGCTCTGGGCGCCCTCTCCAGGCGCTGCCACTGGGAGCAGGAGATGGGATGTCCTCTTCTGGACCCGGGCCATACCCAACCATCACCTCATGCTGTGCAGAGTCTGCACCTTGCAGGCAGGATCACTGCAACCCTCCAACCTGTCTGCACCCATCTCATTAAGCTCTGCAGAGCAACACTGCTTCCTCAGGCAGAGCAGTAGGAAGAGTGTGGTTACCTCACACCTGCAAGAAGACAAAAATCACTTTTCCTTGTCAGAATACACCTTCTTTATCTCTGTGCTTTGGCAGCACAGCCAGTTCCTGACTGAACTGTACTCAACAAAATCATGGTGTTGACTTGCATGTGAGTCTAGTTTCTCCATTCTACATCTGAGGAAACTGAAGCTAAAAGGTTAAAAGAAAAACAGGATTAAAACCCAGGGGTGAAATTCTTTCATTAACTTCAGAAATTCATCCCTGTTCTTTAGCTGCAAACTTGTCACTTCCCTCCTAGGTTTTAGCAGTGTTTAGGTGAGGTCATAGGAAGGATATTAATATTCTCCTTTATATCACTGGAAAGGCTATTAAAGGGTAATGATGAAACAGTGCTGCTTTGCTTTCCCTCTAGGTTACAGAGGGAAAAAGATGGTATATTGATAGTAAAAGAGAGGATAAGTGTGATACAAATATAATTTTCAGCAAGACAGTGCTCTGAGATTGTGTCAGAGGCTGGGTTGTCATTATAAAAATTCCAGTGCAAGGTTCAAATCCTTTGTAATGTCACCAGGAGCTGAAATCAGAGTTAATGCCTTACTCAGAATCTGGGGATACTTTTTTCTTCTACTGTGAAAAATGGATTCAGGTGCCAACCTCCACTGGATGTAACTTGATTTGAGAGCTGGGCTATTAATTATTCTCTAGCTCTCTCTGCTACTCTAAGTTTTATATCAACTATTTAGTTAGTCTAATTTCACCTTTTCTTTTTTGGCTTTGTACCATGAACCTTATGAGGAGCGATATATAATGGTATGCAGGAGCTCCAGCATATACTTTGCAAGGTAGTAGTGTGCTGCATGAGCAGTTTAAAACATAAAGAAGCACACTGCTGTGAGCTCAGCTCTCCAGCATTTATGAGGCTATCAAACTATAAATAAATGCTGTCCTCAATTCTCAGTTACACTGCAGGCTCTTTGAACTGCCCCAGTGCAAAGGGACTGTAAACCAGATGGAAGTAGCTCGTCAGGAATTTCCCCCAACCTCTGGGGGAGAAAAAGCTGCCCTGTAATTAGAGACATTATTTTGTCTGTATTTTTTGTCTGGGACATAGATTTTTTTTGTCTTTACCCAAGGAATCTCCTATTTCCGTATCGTGGTGGGAGGGTGGGAGCTGCAGGACCTGGCTCAGCAGAGGTCACAGCACCCAGCGTGGGGGGCACCTCCTGCATACTCCTCTTCCCCCTCTGCTTTTTTTGTTTTTTCTTTTTCTTTGCCTTAATGAGGCTGCCCTGCCTTAAGGCAGCCTCCCTTCAGGTGCTGAAAGGATCAGAGTTCAATCACATCAAAGAGCCAGTGCCTCTGCCTATGAATTATTTGTGCTTCCTTTGTTATCAGTAAGCTGAGAAGCAAATCTGTTAATTGTATGCATTATGACATTTGGCTGACAGCCACAGTGAGGCAGAAATCAGCACCCAGATGATAATAATGTTATAATCTCAGAGTTCAATTATGAAGGCTGTGCTGGCATTTAAGATCAAGATTTTAAACTGTGCAAAAGATCCCAGAGTGCTCAAAAAGAGCAAATAATAATGCTAATCTTGATACAAGGGAAAGGTATAATATTATATATTAAGGAAGCTTCCAATGAATTATGGATGTTCCTATATCTATAGGATAATAATAATCATTCTCTTAATTCTGACACCTGGAAAGATGCCAGAAGAAATTATTATGTGATTGAATTATAAGGATTTAGAGGGTAACAAGGCGATAAAAGCAGTTATAGCACCTATTTATCAAGAACAAATTGTGTCAATCCAATCTAATTTTCTTCATTCTTTTCAGGGATAATAGGGGATAAATTAGATACTTTGTCTTAAGACTACTGATATGGTCATACGTAACAAATTGTGATGAAATCCACAGACTAAACCAACATCAGTTAGGTGCCCAGTTGGTTGAAAAAGCAGCTTCAAATGATAGTTATTGGTAATCAGACTGGGAAGCATCTCTAGTCTGTAGCTTGAGAGCTGTGCTGAAAAGGTCACTCATAGTTTCAGGGAATACTTACTTTGTTGCTTTGACTCAGATATGATTTCTTGAATTAATTTCATCCATTCTGTCCAGATAAAATATACAGACTTGTGGCAGAACATTAAGTGGGAAAACAACCAATTCTTTTTAGGAAATTTATGTTCATATGGGCATACAGGTAAGTGTGACTAAAAGATGGTTCTCTGTAACAATTATACATTTAGTGTGTGGATGTGTTTCAGGTATCACTATAGTCACCAGCATCCAGGGTACCGTTCTGGAAGTTTTCCATATTCAGTCAGTTGCCAGTTACTTAGAAAATTAGGATTTTCAGGCTTTCAAAGGCATCTAATTAAGTTAAAAGCCCAGCTCCTGCTTCAGCTCACTGTGTAATGGAGAAACTGAAGTGTCTGCATCACTTTTAAAGGTAAAACTTCAGCCTTAAATACCTTAGGGAATTCTAAAAGATTTGGCAGATGATGAGATCACCTTCTATTAAAGTCGTAGAAAGAGCCCTCTTTGCTCAGCCCTCTCGTTCTCCCAGGATCAGCCCTGTAGCAGGTACAGTTCTGGTGATTTGGACTTATTTATTCCTGGCAGGAAAGGAGGAATTTTGAAGTTTTGAAACTACTAACACTACAAATCAAATGACGTCATTGGCCCATATAAGATAAAGTCTAACAATCCTTCTGAGAGATATTTTAAGTATTTTTATCCTTCCATCCCTGTGGCACCTTGTTTCTGTTACTGAGAAGCCTGAGTCAGTCGTACCCTGATGTCTCACTATATTCAAGCATAGGCCTGTTCTTGCTGGGATGTGCTACTAGGCAGGGTCATGGGAGTTTTCTTAGCTTGTTACAGTCTATAAGTAGTGCAAAAGGAGGCTCTCAGTGCAAGGAGACAGGCTGCTGACCTGCAAGCTGCTTTTGTAGATGTAGGCAGCTGTGGCAGTGTTGTGTTCCCCTGTGTGCATCCCCTGCAACCCTGCTGCTCCGAGCATCCCACTGCAGCACAGCCTGCAGTCATTCCACTCAGACTGCAACAGACACAGCCTGGCCCTTCTGCAGAAGCTTCATTTTCCTTCTTATTGCATTGCTCTTAATTTAAAATAAAAATAAAATGGGACTCAACCAGATTCTCTGAGCTAGGAGAAACTTGGTACCTACCATGGAGATTTTTAAAGCAGTTTGCAAAGCCTCAAAAACTATGTTTGGGAGCAGGATTGACCGTTGGAGACCTGAAGATGCTTTGATCAGTTTTCAAAGCCTTTGTGTAGTTTATGATTCTGGGAAGATTTGACAGTTTGAGCTCTGTTTACTGCCAAGACAGGAGCCTAGATGTGGGATTGGATTAATATTGATCCTATCTCAGCAAATACCAGACATTTTTTTTCTTTAAACTGTTATAGATTCATGAAAAAAATCAAAGCAGCTGGAAATGAAAGACCTTATAGGCCATCTTTTTGGATGTGCCTTCACCTGACTTAATCTGGTTCAAAGCTCAGTGAAGTCAGTGAAAAGAATCCCACAATTTAAGTAGAAAATTCATGTGCCTCTGTTAACAAACAAATACCTACGAACAAACCCCAGTCTGAGCCAATTATGTGCATTAATTGTATGAGAAGAATAGAAGTTAAAGATATACATGCCAAGTCCATTTCTTTCACAGTTCACTTATTCAGATCATTTTTCTTGCATATAAAGACTAACTGAAATGGCAAAGTGCTCGTTCACAGAAGGAGGATGCACAAGTTTTTACTATGATGGATGTATTTCTAAAGTGCATTTCAGTAGCTCTTTAAGCAGCCTGACAAGGCCTTAGGGGTTTCTCTTTTTGCATTTCTCTAAATATACTGTCTAGTATAGGAAAGGCTCACTTTCTGGAATGATTGTATCACAATCATAAGAAACATAATTTAATAATGTGCAAACTAGGCTCTCTGCATTTTTACAAAAGGTTGTGAGCTCTAATTGCTAATATTTACATAACTCTGGAGCATGCATCCCTCAGGTGAGCAAATGCTAGTATGTAAAAACTTTTAATATCCTGTCATTCAGCAGTGAGATTAGCATAAAGTTCAAATTGTAAACCCTTATAACTCGATGTCGTGATTCCATTTGTTACTGTTTGAATCCAAACTTACCACTGAATTTCTCCAGTTACAATTTCAATCACTACTAAGTAAATATGTGGTTATGTCCATATTCACAGAAAGGAAAATTCAGAGCAACCCATGGCAGCAACACATCACTATCTCCAAAATGGCCCCTGCACTGCCACACACATTCAATATCTCCTAGATCTGCAATCCCCACTGAACCCTGATATTAAAAATGTTCATCCCTTTGGCAGGGATCAGTGCCAGGCACATATAGATACTCTGATGGAAGAGGCAAGAGTTTCTCCGAGCTTCCTGTCTGGAAGCAATGCCAGATGTTTGCAGGTTTGTGGAGTATTCAAATCTCCCCACTGTGCATAGACCTCCTGCACTGAAATTTCTGCATCCACGGGCTGGTCCTGTTTTCACACTGCTGACAAACCCAATATAGCTGCAAACAGACCCCAAGTTTGATGCTGATCAATGGTTCCTGTCCTAACTTTGTAATGAATTTCTTACGATTCCTTTATGAACTGGACAGCAGGCACTGTAAGGAAGAGAGAGGGCTCAGTTTTGGCACCAAAAATGGGTCCTACAGCCTCCTCCCCCTGTTGCTGCCTTGCAGCTGGCCCTGTATTTTTGCTCCTCTGTAGTGCCTTTAAAGGTTCCCCAAGTCATTCAGGTATCACTGCCCACAAGTTTCTCATGCACCCAGCAACCCAGAGCAAGCTTGGCCCTGGTGATTCCACATTGCCCATCTGTCCCAACACCAAACAGCCTTCCCTTTCCTGTTCCAAGTGGGGATGGGATTTAAATGTACCTTTCCGACGCTGGGAGCAGCAAGGGCCTGTGAGAGTGCATGGGAGAAGGAAGCAGAGGTCTCACACAGCTGCACAGAGCCCCTGGTAACAGTGAGGTGCCAGGGCTATAAATAGCCTTGAGTTGGACTCCTAGCTGGGATGAGGAGCAGCTCTAATGTCAGGCACAGGGGCACATTAGGACACAGCCGACAGGCACTGGTGCCTTCTCCTTACCCCCGTCCATGTGCTGCCTGCCCTGCTGCCTGCCAGCCACTGTGCTGGGGAGCATCAGACTCTCCTTTGGGGTGGTGCAGGCACAGTTGGTGTCAGTGACCACTTCAGGAACTGTGTCCCTCACAGACCTTGCACAGAACCAGGCATATCTCTGGGTGGCAGCTGTTTCTGGATGGCTGGAGCAGTTCCAGCACAGGAACACCCACCTACCTCTGAGGCATGGCTACCCAACCACAGCAGATGATATTCCTTGCTGACCCTATCCAAGTAATTTCCAAAACCAAGGCCTGTCTCCATAGCTGATAGAAATTTTCCCAAACTGATCCTCCCGCCCTTCTGCGAGATCGCCAAGAGCTGAAGCTGTACACAAAAGGATTGCTGACCAAATTGAAGTGTTGTCTGTATACCTTATGGCTATCTTCTTGTTTGTGCTGGTATAGATCAGAAACAGATCCACTAAATTGGTCCAGAATAGTGGGGCTGCTCTGATGTACATCTTGTACTCTGAAAATTAAAGAGGAACAGAGACGGCCATAATGCACAATTTTTATTTCCATACGTGTAGGCAAAGATGGAAAAAGATTAAGCAGAATTTAGGGTTATAAAATTGATTAATGTTGAGCCAATACTTTTAGTTGAGAATGACATTAAGGGATTTTCAGAATGTTCTTTTTCAAATGGCATTAATTTATTTATTTATTCACCATGCTAATTGGTTGATTGATCGTAATATGTTCTGAGAAAACTGAAAATGAAATGTATTTCCTTATCTATATTTTTAGTCTGATGATTTTATTGCATAGTTTTTCTAAAATCCATAGAGGAAGTGTGAAGAGATGTTCAACTGCTAATAGCAGTTTGTTGGTTTACAGGGAAAATTAAAGTACATTATTTTAAATGCGTATTTCATAGCGTTTGTGAACAAAACTAGGAAAAAGAATCCCAGTGATTAAAGTTTATTCTTGTCAGAGAATTCCATAGACCAGATAACAAAGATATGTATTGTCTGAACTCCCAGACTGTTCTTATTAAAAGTTTAGATTTATCTTAGAAATAAAAATACCCAATCTGATACCACTGCTCTCACAGAAGCCAAGATAGAACAGTGTCCTGATGAAATGCCACAGCTATGATAATAATGGACCATATCCCATAAATTTCTCTGTTCTCTAACTTGGAACAATTTATAGCATGGTGCTGGTTAACAATGGAGAATTTATGTAGTTATTTTTTATTTATATGAAACCAGTCAATAACAACACCACAATAATAATAATGTTTCCTTTATGGGTGCATTGCTTCTGATAATTTCTATAATGAGCCTGTTTCACAAGAA
The DNA here is from genome assembly GCA_013399915.1 of Illadopsis cleaveri. Lineage (NCBI taxonomy): Eukaryota > Metazoa > Chordata > Aves > Passeriformes > Timaliidae > Illadopsis > Illadopsis cleaveri. The sequence goes on from VXBB01010834.1 coordinate 327,620, forward strand.
CACTAATACTTTTAAGGCAAATTTCTCTTTATTGCTCATGAAATCACGAGTATTTCTCTTGCACTTCACTGAATTAACTGGGACACCCTGTCATGCAGCTCTCAGCAGCACTTCATGATGTCACAAATGAAGTGTGTGCCCTCCATATTTTTGCTGGAATTAAAAGCTTTTTCTGCTTTATGCCAAGCCTGGTTTCGCCTTCTTCATGTAATTAAGTCATAGTTTTTCATTCTGATATCATTATCTGTTGTCATGGTGATTTTTATTATAAAAATGGATGGCTGAGATGTGGGTGAGGACAAGTTTTTCCCGAACTTTGTTAAGCTAAAACCAAATGGGCGAGTATCTGTGATAATTCAACAAATGTGTGATCTTCTAGCACAGTGTATTTTAAAACAGCGAGGAGTAGGCATCAGAGACAGAAAAGGCATGTTTACTGCAAATATATCAGTGTTTAGGAAATATGTGTTGAGTTTAATGTTTTAGAACAGTATCTGCATGACACCAGTCATACAGAACATACTGATGCTGCATGAGAAAAGACATTCCTTTCTAAATCTCAACTCTTAGTGACTCACCTATTGGAAAAATAGCTTTTTTAGGAGAAAGTCTGACCAGTTTCCAAGTGTGTGTTTATGATAGTCCAGACTTTGAGAACAGCTACACAACATTCACACTTCACCCAAAAGCAGGACACCTGTTCTGGTGGGTGGGTGCACACAAAGTGTCCATGGGTGAAGCTTTGCTCCGGTTTGCCATAAGCAGGACCATGAGTCACAGTTAGTTCCAGCTGCTTCAGAGGAGAGCTACATCAGCTCAGTTAAACTCTGGCGGGCATCAGGACATGGTTTTTCTTTTCTGCCACTGAAACATCGCAACCGAGGTTCTAAGCTGAACTCATCTCCTCTGTCACTCTTGCCATGGTTCAGAGCAGAACCTCATTCTCCTCTGAAAAATACACAGTTGTGTTATTAAATGGTGGCACATCATCATGGCTTGGACAGGAGACCCTCATGCTTGGGGACTCCATGCCCATGGGTGACTCCCCAGCATGGGCACTGCTCTTCTCATCTCCCATCTCAGCAATTTCTTGGGGCTCCTCAGCCTCTTTTTCTGGAGAGTGAGGCAGCCTCTGCTTTGGCAGCTGGTACCTCATGCTTGCTTTACTCCTCTCATGAGTAGTTCTGGCGTGTTCATTCATCCATTGGCATCAGCCGAGTGTGGAGGTGCCTCCAGGCTCAGCCAATGCACTGGCCAATGGCACCAGCACCATCCATGACACAGCTGCTCCTTGCTCCCAGCATGTCCTGTGTGGGCAGCTTTGGCATCTCCTAGCTGGGCAGAGAGCCCGAGTGCCTTCAGCCCTCAGGGTGGGTCTGGACCACATTACAATGATCGCTCTACAAACCATTTGTTGTCAGAACCAGTAATGATTTAGTTATCATATCTGTATAAACAGTGCCAGTTTGGGTACATAGGGACAAAAAAATCAGAAATACAGAGATTTCAAGTTTAATTGAATTATGTATTCTCTCTTATGACAGTCCAGATACAATATTGGTTTGGGGTTTTTTTCTTGGGGTTAATTTTGACCTTTAGAGCAAGCCAAGGGCAGTCTGAAGCTTGTCTGTGACCACAGGTCTGGGTGGCAGCACCCTGCAGCCCCTCTGAATTGAAATCTCTTTCTGGCTCTGTCAACTGATTCCCAGGTTGCCTGACAGATAATGTGGCATGCCAGAAACCCGCTGCTTTTCCATTTAAATAAATGAGAAAGTTGTGGTTAAATTAACACTCCAGCAGAGGTAATAAGAACCAACTCAGCAGCTGCCATGATGTATGCAAATTGCAGTTTCACACATTAGGAGCTAGATGTTGTTTAATTTGTAGGTCTTTCTGTCTTTTAAATGAAAGAGCCTCCATCAAGTTCAGGCAATCTTAAAACAAAAGGCAAAAGAAACCCCTCAAAGTCAACCACTCACCAGTGCTTCTAATGGCACCTACAGTTTTTCTTCTGGGGTTTCCCTCCTGAGCCCCAGTAAACAGTTATTACTGAGTTACACTGCACTGCTGGGTGCTTTTAGGCAAAATATCTGCTGATTTCCAAAGAACAGACAGCCTGATTAAGGAGGTACTGCCGGCCCTTTGGTAAAAACAAAAACCTCATTTAATTTGCAATGGTGCCACAATCCAGAGGCTCAATATCCATCAGGGATTTTCCTCTGGAAATGAAACTGTAAGAGAGCAAAAGAAGAGCTGTCATAGCGACCAGTTAATCAGACAGCAGGAACAGGCTGATAGGAGAGTCCTTTTTCTCCTTTTAGATCAGTAGAGATGGGAATGAAGATGCAAAGAAGCATGTAACTGGATGGGGGTTTTGGAACGGTTGGTCTATACATTAGTTTTAATGTTCCTTAATCTCTCTAAGAAAATTGTGTATATAACTGTGTTAGAGTCAAAATATTTCCAAATGGACACCAAAACTGAAAGTCAGTAAGGGAAATGCATCCTCAGAACAGCAGAACTTGGGATTGTTATGGCCACAGTAAATAGGAATAACTAATGTCCATCAAGATGTGCTCTTTGAGAAGAAGTAAAATATTAAAACATTCTGAATCAAATTTTAACTGGCTCAGAAATGTGCAGCCTCTGTATATAAGGCTAAAAATATACTTGAAGCTCACACAATCTTTTCCAGGTTTTATTCAGAAAGGCAGAGATTTCATTCTAAACCAAATCCCTTCCACATGATTTAGGGATTTGCCTGTCTTTTTTGCTCTTCTGACTTATGTGGTCAGTCCTCAAAAACTACTGCTACAGGTCTTAGAATAGCTTTGGAGGAGATTCTCCTTCCTCTGCTCTTGTCATCAGCCCCTCCATACTCTCTTCCTGATCCTGGATGTCATCTTCTTAGCCTTTACCACACCTAAAGATACCTTAGTGACCCCTGGCATCCCATTTGCAAAGAAATATTAGGAACTTGCCCTTTCTAGTCATTATTTGGCTGCAAGTGTTGAAACAAACTATCAAGAAAATGCAAGATAAAATGCAGCAATGAATTTGTGGGCAATAAACAGACTATAACCAAAACACGGTGTCTGAGAGTGACTCCCAGTTCCCAGAAGTGAATGCATAATCAGGCTGGTTTCCAGCTCCCTGCTGCAGTCAGAGCTGGCAGGTACCTCCTCTCCATTGCTCTGACTCCTCAAGGAAAGGAAATCGGAGCAGTCAGGTGAGATGAGAGCTGCAGCCTGCCCTGAGCCGAGCTGTTGGAGACAGGGATTGAAAGAAAAGCCCCAGGTGCCTCTATTCTGCTCCTCAGATGCAGTCTTGCCAAACTTGGGTGGTTTACAGTTCAGAATACCAAAGAAGACTGCAATTCTGTCTGCTCTGGCTCTGTCACTCATACAAGCCCCTGCCACTCTCTTTGGTCTTTATCTCTCATTGCTGAACCAGGATAATGATTTCTTAGCTGTCTGAGAGATCAATTAGCATTTACTAAGCTGCAGGGCCTGAGTGCCAATTGTGCAAATACATGTTTGTATATTCCAATAAATTCTGCATTTGCTGCAGCCCCCCAACCTGGGATACAGTGGAGCAACAACAACAACAAAAAGCAGCGTTGTTCTTCTGGCAAGCAGAGGCAATAACTCTGAGAGACACAGAGTACTCCCATCATGGGCATGAGGCATTTGTCCCTAAAGTGGCATGAAGATGATGTTGGTTCATACATGTCCAGTAGTGAGTACAGAGCTGAAGGAGGTTCCTCTCTCCCATTCCCATGCAGTCCCAAAGGTGACTGGGATTTGAAATATAGTGCTGAAGCTCCAAACCACATGATGAAACTCTGTGCCAGAGACACACAGACAGCCTGGACTGTATGTCCAACCCTGGGTGTCCAGGTAACTGGGAGACAGGTGGTTACAGCAGGAGCATGAAGGAAGGACCACCAGCAAGCCCTTACCCTCACAGTCCTCAGTAAATGGTGCACATCCTGACAGGCTGAGCACCAGATATCCTCCTTCACCCTGTGATCTGAGTCACCAGGCTGCAGCTTTGTGAGTTTACCTCTGAGGGTCCTCATGAATTAGGGGGTAAAAACTTGGAAAGATCTGCAATATCACCATTCTTTTAATTGCCCACCTGCAGTTACCCATAAAAATACAGCTGATTTTGCTCAAACCTTGCAGCTGACCATAGTGGTTTATCCTAAAGCAGCACAGAAAATAAACAGGAATTAGGATCCTTCAAAAAAAGTAAAATTTCTTCTATTTCTGTTCAGAAAAAAAAAGGATGAAGAAATGTAGCATCTTCCAAGCTACATCCCATGTGGCGATCTTCCAAACCTCTTTCCATATGTTCCTAAGTGTTGAAAGCCCAAATGTTCCCTATCTTGCTGCCAAATTCTCTGCCTCAATCCAAATGGCTCTTACAATACAGTTGGATATTGTCTAGTGAAAAAAAAGCCCTCAGATTGATTGATAATTAAAAATATATTTGATCATCAGATAGAGAAGAATGGCCAAGGAGTGCTGTGCTGAATGAATCATTCATGCTCACATATTTCATAGCAGAAGGATATCTTTCTGATCTTAATGGAGTTGCCCCAGAAATCCTTAATTGTTACAGAACATATTGCTGAAGAGATTTGAAACTGGGCACAGCGGAGGAGGCAGATGAGCCACAGCAGAGATCTGCACTGCCGGGTGCAGTCTGGGGAATGTGTCTGGCAGGCTACAGAGGGAGGCTTTGGGCTCCAACAGACATCCCTGAATTGGTCTCAACCCTGTCTCATTTCAGACTGAGCCCCACCAAACTAAAGACTAGGAATTTCTCCATGTTTTAAAGTATAGCTGCTGCTCTAATCCCATCCCTGCAAGTGCTGGGGTACTAGGCAGAGGTTTCAGGATAGGGCTGAGGCTATATGTGTTGGTCAGTGCTTCTTGTATACATTTCATGGCACAGGAGGGAAAGATAGACTCTACAGCTTAGGAGCTGAATGTTGCAGCCTCTCATCTGCTGTCCTCTTCCTCAAACCTCCCAAGGTCTAGGAATGATGGAGCTTGATATAGATATCTCCATCCAGGAGCTGTCCTTCCTCTTGTGTCTGAAAGCGCAGCATCTCCAAACCTTAGTTTCCATTTTAAAACTTACTCTGTAACTCCAGAGAAGGTTCAGTAATGTCCCCAAAAAATCAACAAGTGAAAATAAATACATGCTGGTGTCAGAGCTCATTCCTATGAGCTGGAAGATTCCCATCTGCAAGAGTTCAGGAATCCCCTCCAACAGGTCTGCAGCAGGAAGATGAACTGACACTATGAGTCCACAGCAGCTGCAGATGCCACTGACTCCACAGCACAAACAAAACCACAGACACCTCTGCTGCATGAGAGTCAGCAACTGTAGCCAAGATACAATGGATCACTTGTGTTGGAGGAAACAGGATTAGGTTTGGGGGGTGAAGTCTCAGATATTGTAACTTTTGATGTCATTAACAGTACATGCTCCTAATTTACAATAAGATCAAATGAAGGCTGTTGATGGCCCTGGGGATTGAAAACACACCTCTAAAGCATAGGAGGCTCTAGTAACCATCCCTTTGTGTCCTGAGATTGTCCAAGAAGCATTGCCATCTTATATAGGAGATACTTTGGGATGTTTTGTCCCGTTTTTCACTGCAGTGCTTCTCATTTGACTTTTCCTTTCCATGTACCCCTGGGTCAATTACCACATGCATTAATTCAGCCTAGGAGAAAAACCAGTGAGTACATTTCCCTGTGCTAGAACATATAAAGTAATTGTAGCAGACACTGTGAAAATTAAATAACTGAGAGGGAACAATTATGAACCAGATGCAAACAGTAACGAGTCTGGTGCTTAGTAAAGAATAGGTCACATGTGATTTCATGGTATTAGGGCACAACACTGAGCACAACTGGGCCTTGGTTCTGTTGGTCACCTGGTGTTACCAAAGTAAAAGAACCCTCCCAAGAGCTAGCAGTGCATTTGGGATAAGGTTTCTGCAAGACATTAAGATCCTGCCTAACACCTATATCAGGATGGCAGAGTATCTGCTACAGTTCTTTTGTTGTTCCATAGCACAATGCTTTATTTTTTCTGTAACATGTATTTCACACTAAGGATATTTTTTATTTTCTCTGGTACTCTTCCCGCTTTGCATCAGTCTGAGCAACAGCAGGGTCAGGCCCCCAGTTAAATAAGTAATGCAGCTGTGTTGCAGAACCAGCTTCCTGGCTGGGAAGTGAATCCAGTTGGCTGTGGATAATAAACCCCAGTAACAGAGATTTCAAAGATTTCATACATTAATTTTTTTTCTTAATAGTTGAAGAGTTACTTTTCCTACAAAATCTGTTAGGCAGATGTTAGGAAGTAATTACTATGCATGAATCAGAAAGAGAATGCACATCTTACATTGAACATGAGTGGACTCAGTAAAGAAGCTGATGATAAATGAAAAAAAGCTAAAATATATCTGAGTGAAATATGCCATAATTTGCCTCAGGATTATAAGGAAGAAGGAGCACAAGGCAAGCTCCTCTCATGAGCCATGTGTTCATTGTCTTTCCAAAACAAGAAGCCCACTGCTTTTTTTATCAACAACAGAACCATTGAGAGAAATTGGCCCTGGGTGGGCAGGGAGAGGTCCATCAACACCTAATATCTAATTGCTGTCCTGGCAATTGCATCACTGTCCAGTGTGGTAGACAGAACTCAAACATCACAAAACTAAAGTGCTCCCAAGTATCCCAAAGAATCCTTAGATCATGGAGCACACAGATAGGGCTGATAAGGCTGATCATATCAGTTAAACTCTTGTTTCCATCTACAGATTTATTGTAATTTTTATGTATAAATGCAAACAATCTTCAAATGATGGTGTCAGGAGTAAAAAGACCAGAACACTAGGATAGAAAGCAAAGCTGTAGGGAAAATGTTGCCCTGAAGAATGCAAATGTCCAGGCTGTGGTTTTGTCCAGGCCACAATATCCTATATATTTACAAAGCTGGGCAATCTTCAGTGACTGAAAAAGTTGCTGCTTCCACTGTACACAGTGCTCTGATGGATAGATTTTGAGATGAGGTGGGAGTTAGTAATAGTATAATTGGGTAAACAAAATCAGGAGCATTAAGAATGGATTCTGCCCTCGGCTTGCCTCCAGCATTGAGCCCTACTTTTCTCTGCCCTATGGTTTTCCTATGTAAAATACAAAAATTTCTCCTATGTAAAATACAAAAATTATTCTTCCTTTCTGAAGTACTTTAAAATCTCAGGTTCAAAGTACTACATTAGAGTTAAATAAAATATCTCCACAACTGATGATAAAAATACTATGTGTCTTTTTCCATCCCTAGAAGTTAATGCCATTCAGAGATGGGTTTTCTGTAATTACTTTTGTCACAGTGTGGCTGGAGCAACTGAGGCCATAATCAAGGAAATGATTCACCTGTACCATGAAAACTGCCTTAAGATTCTTGTTAGGGACATAAACCAGACCTCCAGATTGTGCTTATAGTCACACATAAAGTCAATTCATTCAAAACACAAATTTCACATCAGTAACTACAGCCTTCTAAATTCCATCCCAAAGTCTATAACCTATAAACACCATAAACATAAATGTTACAAAGGAAGCCTTTAAAATTACAAACCAGAGAGAATGTTTAATATTTCAAGTCTAATTTACAATATAAAATCTAATTTTGAGAAATGCTATGAAAGCATCAGGGTTGGGTGCATTTTAGAACAGCATTTGTCACAAAAAAGAGCTTGAACATTTGGGTTGCCAAGGCAGAAATAAGCATCACAGACTCATTTTACCCTTATGGGGATTCATCAAGGTTGTGCAATGCAGCTATTGTCTTAGAAAAAGAAAGTATTGGCCCCTGGCTGAAGGAAACAGAAACATAATTACATTATGATGAGCTGGAAAACTTGCAAAGAAAAATTGGAATGTGAAGCGTGATAAATGATACTTTGTCAATTGCAAAGCAGCAAGAAAAGCAGGCGGCACAATAACAACCCTTCTCCAGTCAATGCTTCCAGTTCAGCTACCAAAATAAAGCACCACTCTAACCCTGGCAGGGTAGTGCTAGCTCTTGGCTGTAGCATTTAGCCCTGGTGCAATATTACTGGGTTTGTAGAGTGGATTATGCAGTCAACCTTAGGAATAAAAGTGAGAAAAGAAATGGACAGGTACTCCTCAAAACTGAGACCATAATTCCTGCTAGAGAAAATTTATAGTGTTGTCTTACTCTGATTTTTATGCATATTAAAATTCAAAGGTTTAGACCTTCTCCTTCAGTTTCCTTTTGATTATGTTTTCTGCCCCCAAAACCCTTTTTCTGCCAAAGTGACCAACATTTTCTGAACATTACTGTGACCATAAGCAAGGAAATGCCATTCTGTAAAAAAATTATTTAAGCTGTCTGTGCTCACATTGACAAGGTCAGGATTTCCTTTCAGGTAAACCACTGAAGTTCACTCTAGTGATGTGAATAAATCCAGAGGGAGAATTGGACTAATTATATACCAGTACAGAAAACTTTTATTTAGAAATTTCAAAAACAAAAAGGGACAAAAGTATCTAAAGGAAACCTCTCAATAAAGGGTAGAATGAATAAAAACAACCCAAACCAGCCCAGCTGAGGTTTTTTTGGTAGGGCTGCAATGCCCACATGCAGCCCTTGTCCAGCAGAATTGAGGCTGTGCCCTCTAGCGCCGGCCACACGCAGAACTGAGCTGAGACACCTCTGCTGAGCCTGTGCACTTCCAGACCTCTGTAAAAACCTATTCATTCCCAAAGCAGAGCTATTCTCAAGCAAAAAGGCTGCTAGAATAACTCCATCAACCCCCCTCCTATGGAAAAAAGCTTTAGGGCAGCATTTCCACTCTCATTTTGAACTTCCTGTCTTTGGAAGATGCCTCCCTTTTCATACTAAGAATGTCTCAGAATCTGGTATTAATAATCTTATGGGGTTTTTAATTTAAAAAACTCAAACTAAAAAACAAGTGAACCACCCAACAAAATATGTATCGCTTCTGTAATTTAAAACAAGCAGTTCTCAAATTAGCATCTATGTAGGATAGGTAATCTTCTATACATCAGTTTAAAAGGCTGAAACTGATATTCAGTTACTGTATTTTTAAGTGTATATTTTTTGCCCTGTCAAGTAAGGAGCACAGGCAAGATACTAATCACTCCACTCATACAGCTACTGTTTGCAAGTCACAGATTTGTGACTTTTCATGACAGCATGGTTTGCAAATTTTATTACCTACAAAAAATTAGGACTGTTTTTACAACTAATTATTTTTATTTAAAATTTGTGGTGAAAATACTTTATTATTTGACTGTAGTTTACATCTAGGGGTATTAAACCACTTGTAGATTAATCTAATAATTTTATTGCTACTGATTGGGGAAAGTGAGATTACTGAGGGGCAACAAATCAGTGGAAGCATGCAAACAATTTCTGTGATACTCATGTATTCCCTGTGCTTACCCTTCAACCTTTCTCCATTTCACACTAATTTGTGAGGAGGTCCATGAGGCTGTAGAATTTTGCAGAACAATCTTGAGCTACTTATAATTCCTCCTGACATTGTTAAGATTAACCTGATCAATTCAATATTTTCCTCTAGTATTTTCTTTCTCAATCTGATTTGCATGACACCAAGCTTCTTTTTTGGCTGCAAGTCATTAAAATAGATATTTTACAGGAAGATGAGAACAGTTCATCCCAGCTCCCACTCCTGACTCATCCCCATACTTCAGGAATACCAACAGGAAAGGAAAGGCAGATTACAGAAATAAGTAAAGGTAAATGACTGGACTCCATCTAGGGATTAATAATAATTTTTAAAAAATCAGCCAAAGAGAAGGGCAAATCCAAATCAATTACACTAAACTGACAGCTTTAGTGGCATTGGCTTCTTTGCTTTTCACTTGATTTCAATTCTTCCTCTTCATGCTTCATTTCCCATCATTTCCCACATGTTCTCTTGCTTGTGCTGTCTGTTGCTCTCTCCAGCTGCTCCCTGGTTACTGCAACTTCCAGCATTTTTCTGGTTTTGCAGCAGATTCTTCCATAACCACATACTCCTAATATATTTTATTATTCTGTCCTCCTCCTCTGATTTTTTTTTNGTGATATCAAGTTTCATTACATGTAATTACTCTGTCATTCCAGCAATTGATCCTTTTCCTAAAATTTGCCTTGTCTGAAAGTGTACCCTTTTTCTCTATACTCCTGTGCATTCTTTGGGGGTCAATGGAGACACTTAAATTAAGCAGGGCTCAGCCGTTACTAAAACAACCATCCTTTCCTACAAGGATTGAGTAATTGCTGAGTTAGTGTAAAGATTCACCAAGTGTGAATCTATTTTTTATTAGAAGTTGATTTAAACTCTAATTCTGAAACATATTTCACTCTACCAAGACAAGAGAAGATGTTACAGTCTCATAAATACTGCATGCTCAGGCATCCCTTTGATTTCTCATAGGGAGTCAGTATGCAATAACTGATCTGCTGAAGCCTGGTATATACTCTGAGTATCAGGTACATGAAGTCCTCAGACCCAATCCAGTTTTCTCTGGCGGCTTTTCATTCACAGCTAAAACTCTGCAAAATAATAAGGCAACAAGTTAGCAGTTGCTCCTCATTCATTTTTACGTTGTTAACATTGAGATGGGGGAGTGTGTATTCCCCGTGGAAAGAAATGTCGTCAAATTCCTAAGGTCTTAGGGAAGCTGGTGAGAAGGGAAGGAGCTGTTGGTTGAGTCTTCATTCCAGTGCCGTGGTGAGGATCTGGGCCTGCAGAGAGGGCAGGCTGCACCACAATTACACTGCCTCCAGTTTTAGCAACACTGAGGTCAACAGGGTATCAAGGGAATCATATATCTGGACTGACTAGGGCAGGCTCTCAAAGCCAGGATCTTGCCCTTGTGTCCCAACAAAGATCTTTTTCCTTGAGATGCTATTTTTATCCGGAAATTTAAAAAGAGATTTTTTCCCTCAACTCCTTCTACCCCTCTGTGGCCCTGGGAACTGTGATTTTCCCAGTACCACAGTAGGAGAGAAGCCTATTCCTGGCATGAGATTTCATGGATGGCTGTAGGGAAGCAGTAAAGTGTTCCTGGCAGATAAACCCTGAGCGGGGGAAGAGGCTTCTTTCCTTCTTTTCTTCTTAATCCAGTTATTATCTGATCTGCATCATTTAAATGGTTATATATGTCCTTGCTTCTGGAGCTGACTTGTGATAGCTCTTTAATTCTACCCATTCATGCTTAAATCGTAACTGGCCTAGCAAATGGTACAGCTCCAGGTACAGCTCCCAGGGCTCTGCCATCTGACCTAAATCTCACTCATTATAAACAACCATAAGTGTTGGTTTTGTTTATTTTTCCCAAANCTCCTCTGATTTTTTTTTTCTCTTTGTGGTCCTAGTGAGCAGAATCCCAAATGGTTTAGCACACACAGCCTACCAAATCTACTTCTCAAACAAAACCACTGCTTTAAAATTTAGGAACATAGTGTTGTCAACAAGAGCATAAGAATCTCATACAGTCTGTTTACCTTTGCATGCCAACAGGATGGGATGCATTAAAAATTCATTTTGGGAACAAAAGCCTAACAGCAAATAACATCCTTGTTCCTTGGTCCTTGTTCCTTTTTCCCTTACCCAACTATCAGAGCTACACACCAACCTGCTGTGCTCTTGCCCATCATCCTGCTCCTCTCCTCTCCTCTCCTCTCCTCTCCTCTCCACTCCT
>VXBB01010834.1:340063-365351 GCA_013399915.1 Illadopsis cleaveri
AGGTCAACAGGGTATCAAGGGAATCATATATCTGGACTGACTAGGGCAGGCTCTCAAAGCCAGGATCTTGCCCTTGTGTCCCAACAAAGATCTTTTTCCTTGAGATGCTATTTTTATCCGGAAATTTAAAAAGAGATTTTTTCCCTCAACTCCTTCTACCCCTCTGTGGCCCTGGGAACTGTGATTTTCCCAGTACCACAGTAGGAGAGAAGCCTATTCCTGGCATGAGATTTCATGGATGGCTGTAGGGAAGCAGTAAAGTGTTCCTGGCAGATAAACCCTGAGCAGGGGAAGAGGCTTCTTTCCTTCTTTTCTTCTTAATCCAGTTATTATCTGATCTGTATCATTTAAATGGTTATATATGTCCTTGCTTCTGGAGCTGACTTGTGATAGCTCTTTAATTCTACCCATTCATGCTTAAATCGTAACTGGCCTAGCAAATGGTACAGCTCCAGGTACAGCTCCCAGGGCTCTGCCATCTGACCTAAATCTCACTCATTATAAACAACCATAAGTGTTGGTTTTGTTTATTTTTCCCAAACAACAGCAGTTACAGGAATATGTAATTTTGCTTTTGCCATTTATTACTAACACCTTCCTATGGTATTTAATATAAATGACACTGAAAGATGAATAAAATAAAATCTAATTTTGATTTCCTTTTTATTTTTATATGGCTCATCTCGGAGGTTTTGCATTTATTGTTGTTAGTGTTAGCATGTATTTCTTTCCTTTCCTCAGTCTTTGTTCACAGATTTGCACTTGATGAGCATGTTGCCTCACTTTAAAAATAAGGTTAATAGCTGCCTCTTCTTAGAAAGGCTTGAGACCTCTAAGCATATGTAGGCATGTAAAAATGAAAGGAGCTGATGAAATGTAAAAGGCATGAATCTGTGCTCAATAAATGCTAAGCACTTCGCAGTATTAAATGACAAAATTCTGTATTGGGATGTCTTGAAGCTGGGGAGCTATTTTGGCTTCAAGGAACCTTGGTNTCCACCCTTCCAACCACCCACCCGCCGCCCTTCCGCCGCTGTCTCGCTGCTCTCCGGGAGCAGCCCGTGCGCACCGTGCGGGGGAGCCACCGCGCTTCGGCTCCGCGGGCGGACGCGGGGCCGCCGCGCCCGGCAGCGGCAGGAGAATGCGTGTGCGGGGCTGGAGACCTGGCATCGCGTCGGTGCTTGGATCCTCCCTCCTCCTTCTCCTCCTCCTCCCCTCCCTCCTGTTCCCCGCCTGGCAGCGCGGGGCTGGGGAAGTCGCGCTTACACGAGAGATGTCTGCATTCGCAGCTGATGGGAAGANGGGAAGCAGTAAAGTGTTCCTGGCAGATAAACCCTGAGCAGGGGAAGAGGCTTCTTTCCTTCTTTTCTTCTTAATCCAGTTATTATCTGATCTGTATCATTTAAATGGTTATATATGTCCTTGCTTCTGGAGCTGACTTGTGATAGCTCTTTAATTCTACCCATTCATGCTTAAATCGTAACTGGCCTAGCAAATGGTACAGCTCCAGGTACAGCTCCCAGGGCTCTGCCATCTGACCTAAATCTCACTCATTATAAACAACCATAAGTGTTGGTTTTGTTTATTTTTCCCAAACAACAGCAGTTACAGGAATATGTAATTTTGCTTTTGCCATTTATTACTAACACCTTCCTATGGCATTTAATATAAATGACACTGAAAGATGAATAAAATAAAATCTAATTTTGATTTCCTTTTTATTTTTATATGGCTCATCTCGGAGGTTTTGCATTTATTGTTGTTAGTGTTAGCATGTATTTCTTTCCTTTCCTCAGTCTTTGTTCACAGATTTGCACTTGATGAGCATGTTGCCTCACTTTAAAAATAAGGTTAATAGCTGCCTCTTCTTAGAAAGGCTTGAGACCTCTAAGCATATGTAGGCATGTAAAAATGAAAGGAGCTGATGAAATGTAAAAGGCATGAATCTGTGCTCAATAAATGCTAAGCACTTCGCAGTATTAAATGACAAAATTCTGTATTGGGATGTCTTGAAGCTGGGGAGCTATTTTGGCTTCAAGGAACCTTGGTGTGACAATTTTTATAAGCAAGTATCATATACCACCAAATAGATCTCACATTACAGAGTAGCAGCACATGTATTGCATATAGTCTATAGTGACATAATAATTTATGTGAGTATAAATCATATGCTGTGTTTATAAAGGGCCTTTACCCTGAATGAGGGTGCAAAGCTTGGGCACTTCTCTGAACTAGTATCTGAGCTATCTCCCCTGTATGGCTTCAAAGCCTGAAGAGATGCACATTAAACGCAAACAGCGAAGTTTGGTGTTGGGATCCCAAGGAGCGGTTCGGACCGGGATGCCCAGGAGGCAGCACGGCTCCACGATGTCCCCTCTCTGACATTCTGCGCGAGCAGNCTCCCTCCTGTTCCCCGCCTGGCAGCGCGGGGCTGGGGAAGTCGCGCTTACACGAGAGATGGCTTCGCAGCGGGGATCGCTTTGAGAAAAGGTCTCCCCCTCCCTCGCCTCCCCCCGTCGTCGCGGCCTCCGAACTGTAAGTGGCAGGAAGGAAGTAAAGTTGCAAACAACCTGCCGCGGCAGGAACTTTGTGAGCTGCTCCAGCTGCATATGTTCAAGGTGCCTTTGATGTACGTGCAGCAGCTTCTGGAAAGTGGACTGCAGCTTTCCCACCCGACAGCCCTCCCTCTCCCCAGCCCTTCCCAGCCTCCCCTCCCACCACCGCCAGTTCAGCCCGCACACGCAATTTGTTTGAGAAGAAAAAAACAAAAAGTGATGAACGAGAAGTGGTGAATTACCCAAGCGACTTTCCTCAAAGAGCGAGCAAGCCGTGGAGAGGAGCCGGGGTGAGCCCCGCGCAGCGCCGGGAGGGACCCGCCAGGCGCCCGCCGGGAACCGCGGGGTTGCCGGGCTGTGAATGCAGCTCCGCAGCGAGATGCAAAAAGCCTCATCTGCTTGCGTCTGACTTGCGATGCCGGCTCCTCACTAGAATGCAAACCCTTGCACAGGATGAAAGCAGGTTTGTGGCAAATTCTCCTGAAAATGTTTCGCTCCCCACCACCGCCACCTTCCTGTCTGACATGTGTGAGAAGATCTTCATGATGACACGGTGGTAGATAACTCTGCTGTGTACCCTCCACTGTTCTTTGGACATGTTCCATCAGATATAAATCTTTTATGCAGCTATCTTTTCATATCTGTAGCGTTTGCTGCAAATTTGCTCCTGATTGCATTTAAAATATTCTCTTTAGGATCCATTTCACAAAATGATGCAAAATAAACTCAGATGGAAGAAGTGTGGAATAGAAAGCTGTAAATGAAGTACTGATGGTGGATTGATCTTCCCTTCTTCTTCTCCCCGCCCCCCCTACCCATCCCAGTGCTCTACCTCTAAATGTGAGCCTTTTCTGAACAAAAAATTTTGCTACATTTCTGTTTTAAAGTAGTGATTTTGGGGGCTCTTCAGCTGGGGTTTTGGAAGCAGCCTCCCACATCAGTGGTGCTTGCCTTGCTGATTGACTTTCTTGAGTGTCTGTGGCTGCTCAGCCCATCAGCTTCTATCTTGTCTTCACCTGTTTTTAAAGTATGTCTTGTTTCTTCTAACACCTTGCAGGTCATTCTTCCAGAATGCCAGAGGAAAGTTCGTCAAAGCGAAGTCCTCAAAACATCCCATACAAGGATCTGCCCCATATCATCAATGCTGATGGGCAGTATCTCTTCTGCAGGTATTGGAAGCCAGCAGCATCTCCCAGGTGAGCACTTTCAAGCCAATGTCTTTTCTACTATCACTAAATACGACTCTCTTAATGTAATTATTATTTATAGCTTGACTGGCATTACAGGGCCATGCACATGGAGCTTTATAGAGCCCCTAAGAGAGCTTTCTCTCAACTGAGAAAGTCCTTTCTGTAGATTGCATTCTTCAAACCTTTACTTGCTTGAGTCAGCTTTGCAGATATAAAACATGGAGTTACTGTCATTCCATGCACAGCTGGCTTGGTTGGCAGTTCAATGTTCTACCAAGTGGCTCTGGCAGGTGGCTGCTGCCTATCAGCAGTAAACAACTATGCCCAAACTAAAAGCACAGGCAGTCAGTGAGGACAGGGATACAGGCTTTGGGATGTTCACTCTTTCTGATTTTCTCAGTGTCAACAAACTTAACATAAGCATCTGAGTTCAGTTTCAATAGTTATAGCAGGGCAACAGGCATAATGTTTGACCGCATTGCTTTCTGACTGATTTTAAATTATTTATACTTAGTAAATGATTCAGGGAGCTCTCTCACCAGCAGTTGCAATTTCAAAACTGAGCTGTGTAATAAACCCAGACAAAGAATCAGAGAATTTTTTCTAATATTTTCATCATAATTTAAATAATCTCTTTAATAGCTGTCTGTGCTAATTATGATCCGCTGTGGCTCCCATAGTTATGATCTTTTTTCTTCCAGTATCTGCTGGCTTGGCATGTATTTATGCTGCCACTACTTATGTAGGTATCTACTTCATAAAAATCTGGATAATGTTTAATTGTTTTCTTCTTCTGCAAGCCAACAGGAAGAGCTCTGTTTATTTTATACAGCTAGAAAACAGTCACAGGAAAAAGTTGTTCAATCTGTTGTCAGGAGTTAAACTTTATCCTGACCACCAGCAGGTTAGACACCATCCTCTGCCCAAAGCAGCCTGCAACTGCTTTGAGAGCAGGATACAGGTCCAAGTTAGCTGGCCTTGGGGTTTATGCCTACAAAACTAAAGGACAATGGGAATAATCACAGGGCTGGGTTAGTACTCAGGTAATATAGAGGGTGGGCAAGCAACAAAATATACTGTCCCCAGAGGGGAAGACAGTGCAGCCACCCCACCATAGCTCCATTGCACAGGTTGGGCTGTAGGACAGAGGTCTGTTTCAAGATCTCCTGGTCTACAGAGCATTTTATACTTGCTACTACTTGCTGCCTTTCAGAAACAAGGATGAAGTTTTTGGCACTGATGCATTACATAGTCTTTGCACCAACCTGAAAATTGCCTTTACAGAAAAATAATGCTATGAAGTCAAGGTTCTCCAGTGAAACCAGGCTGTTTTGTATTATAATGGTAATTAATTATTAACTACCCATAACATTCATCACCCAGTTGTGAAAACTGCTTTTTTATCACATTTAATTTCTTACCAAATTAGTAGTGGGTGGATGGGTCTTTGTTCTAGAAATTATGAGGAGTTGAGAGTGAAAACTTGGTGTCTAAGTCCTCTGGGTAGTTAACTTTTTTTAGTGGTTTGTGCACCAAGCAGTTAATTAAGAGTGAGCTTGTCCTAGTTTTGTGACAAGAAGAGTGGATGGGATCAGTGTTGCTCATTTACAAGGAGCTCCTGAGTGTGTGTTTGCATGTTTGTGTGTAAGGAGGAGGCGTACTGTTTATTATTAGCTCTTCATGAATTGTTATATATGAGAGAGATGGTAAGTGACTGAATAACAAGTCAGCACCTGGATCCTGTGATCAAGAATGCTCTTGAAGTGCTTTGATAGACAAACCAAAAATACATTATTTTGCCCCCTTTCACTTTACATAAGAAGCTCTGCTTTTTCTTCTTCCTATATAGAAGCTCAGCAACTTTCATCTAATTTTAAACATTCAGCAAAACTGATCTCTCTGTACATATGTATAGGGAGAGAAAGAGAGACACCTCAGGGGACTTTTACAGGCCTGTTACAATTTATTTCAAACACTGAAAGCAATTCTTTCAATCTTCTAACTCAATTGTTGATTCAGGTTCAAATCTTAACACTAATGAATGATGCTATAACCATCAAATGGTGGGATCTTTCATTGATCCATTATGTGCCTAATCCCAGCTAGAGCTGTAGAAATACCCCTTCACTGCAGATGCCCAAAGATTATCATTGACTTGTCTTAGAATAGAACTTATCACCCTTGATCCCTCCCCAAGGGAGGGGGAAAACCCAGGATATCTGCCAAAGGAAATATTAAAAAGTAGCCCTAGCCTGGGCTTGAAGAGGAGACAATGGCCCGGCAGTCTCTGAAAGTGGGGATAGCTGACAGACATCACCCCTTGGAGCTTGTGCTTCTTTTTTATCTCCTTAAACAGACTCATAAATGTGGATAAAAGTCTGTGGCAGATTAATGTGCTCTAGCATATTTAGGAAAAAAAAAAAAAAAAAACCCACCAAAAACTATTTTTTCAGGAAGATGGAGAAATTTTGTGAGGCTTTATTGCTTCATGCTCACAAATACCCAGGCTCTGATCCTGTGTGGTGTTGATCTGACTGGTCAGCCCATACTGGTGCACATATGGAAGCTTTGTTATAAGTGCCACTGAGGCCAAGGTTGTCCTGCCAGTGAAAGGCACCTATTGTGAGTTCCTCAGCAGGGTCTGCTTTGTTTCAGAGGGGGATTTAGGTGATTACTTCACAGGAAGCTGACACACAAAGGCACTCAGATGTCATAATGATTAGATGGGGTAGATAGAGTAAGGAGTAATGGGACTAAGGAGGAAGAAAGACAGTGTTTTCCACTTGTTTTTTGCTTGGGAAGTCACTCCCAACAGCAGAGTGGGGCCTGGGTGTCGTCTTCTCTTGGTGCCTGCTGGCAGCAGTGCAGGTGCAGCTTCCCCAGCCAGCAGCCCTGCAAGCTGCCCAACTTGTTGAGCCAGTTCCATCTTGAAGTGTAATTAAGTGGTCTTGCTGAATGCAGCAGAGAAGAAAAAGCAGTATGTTCTGGTGTCATTTTCATGTTTTGTGCCAACACAGAATTTGTGGACCATGAAAATGGGTAACTCTTTGGCACCAAGTGCTCACTGCTGAATGCAATGCTTAAGATCTGGGCAAGGCATGGCATTTTTAGGACTGTGTAATGTTTTTTGGAGAAATTAAATCATTTGAACCAAACAGGACTGATCTCATGCCTATAGCATGTCCTAGTAGCCAAAGAAACCCTACTTAATGGGAAAGCAGTCATTGTGTAAACATTAACAACAGCTCCATGCAAGGCTTAAACCTCTGCCACGACCCTGAGCAATCTGAGACAAAATATGAGGTAACAGGAGGTGAGGAATTAAGAAATCGTGCTCTATTCCCAGCTCTCAGACAAAGCTGCTAAGAATAGATGCTGATGAGGAAGGGGAAGGCAAGTTGGGAGCAGAAGTCAAGACATTTCCTTTGAGGCCCCTAAAGGGCCTGGGGAACTTCAGAGGTGACCTTCTTCCTCTGTGGTCTGTATCCCCATAGCCTTTTCTGGATGCTTCCTCCATTCTTATCACTGCCTAGATAAGCACAAATAGTTTTTTCTGGGGAACTTTTAGCCCCTCTTCTTGATCTAAAGTAATTCGTGTGAGATTTATTGACTCTGAGTAATTTTTTCAAAGGTGCTTATAGCTGCACCTGCCACTAACTTCAGACAGAGTGATACCTGAGTCTCTTCTGGTAGATCAGTCACTCTAAGCTGGNTAGATAAGCACAAATAGTTTTTTCTGGGGGAACTTTTAGCCCCTCTTCTTGACCTAAAGTAAATCTTGTGAGATTTATTGACTCAGAGTAATTTTTTCAAAGGTGCTTATAGCTGCACCTGCCACTGACTTCAGACAGAGTGATGCCCGAGTCTCTTCTGGTAGATCAGTCACTCTAAGCTGGGCACTTGAGACACTTGAACCTAGAGGATGCACTTGAAAGTGTAATTTCCAGACATCTATGAGTCTGAGCTTCCTCAGTCACTGAAGAGAAACCATTACCTGGCTAGTTAGCATGGTACTTGAGTGTCTCTCACAGAGTGGTCTCTGTAGGTGGACTAAGAGGGTTGCCAGGATCCACTGTGGTTCTCTGCCTGTGGGTCACAGAGGCATTCCTGGGCCATTGTTAATGTACACAGGAATGGGTTGGCTCAACTTTAGACATCGTGACCACAGTTTAAGTAAACAGAATTGCAATTGTCCGAGTAAACAGTGCCTTTGTAAGAGTTCTTTCGGTTCTACACCTGAGACGTGTTTAAAACCACAAAATTAAACAAACAAAAAGCACCCAACTGTCTATTTACTTTTTACATTTCTTTTACTCTTTGAAGAATGCCTGCCATTCTTTTTGACTTGTTAGTAATGAAAGGCCAAGCCAATAAGGAGAAAACAGATTTCTCTGTTCCCCAAAGACTTTGCAGATGTGCCTGTGGTGCAGAAATACAGACTGCTTTTATTTTTGAACTGACCCTTAAATTGTAAATATTGCTTGATGGTTTTGGCATCTCATTACCAGCACTTCCATGCCATTTCCAGAAGAACAGTGCAGCTCCCAGCATGAGCAAATGACAAAATTGAATTTGACTTTCAGATCTTTCCAAAGTGAATGAATAAATAAATAAGCCAAAGTGAAGTCAAAGCAAAAGAAATCAAATCACTGATCATAGTGTCTTTAATTATGGTGTATTGTGTTAGTCTCTAGAAATACTTAAAGCAGTTTCTAATTCAGTGTCATTCTTGAAGAACACTTTGTTTGTACTAATGAGGTCAACTTCAAATTAAAGCCAAATATGTAGGATGCAAAGTGACTTATGTCAGCACAGTTTGCTATAGGATGAATTCAGCTCCCTCTGTTTTTCTGATCCCATCACACACACTGCAAAGGGAAATAACAATGATCATTGTCAAATCAACATTCCAGGCTTTGCTTGATGTATTGCTATTGAGTTTCTAAAGCATCCCTTCTTTTCATCAGCTGTGTATGTGTTCCTTTAATGCCTCTGTTATCTTTGCTCCATGTGACTGTCTTATTCACTGTGAATGGGGGCATCCTTTTATGATTCTTTATGTGGTTCCAGAGCATGGGCAAATTAGCAAACCAGCTTCATGTAAGAGGGATTCTGACAGACAGGGGAGCAGCTTTGGTTCTCACTGCAGATACTTCCAACAGGCTTCTTCGGTAGCACAATTTCTTTTCAGTCTCCACAGGAATGTCCAACACTAGCAAATCTGCTTTGTATTCCACAGAACCCGAGGAAAAAGGTGAATAGCAAACGGAATAACAATTGTAATTAAACTGTCCCTTTTGCTCATTGCCCTGTTAGGATCTGCTTCTGAGCACAGACAACTCAGTGGCATCACACTGTACAACTTTGTGGCATCAGTGTCTGGGAACAAGGTGACTTTTGGAGTTCCCTGTTGTGAGTCTCAAAGCAGTAATATTTCATCCTGATCCTGAGAGCAGCAAAAAAACCCAAAATCAGTGTTGGTTCTGTGTGCCACCTGATGAATTGGAAACAATGCTGTCCAGCACAGTGAATATAAGAAGCAGAAGTAGAAATAGGAGAAAAGAAGGAAAATGGTCTAAAGATAGTGTTGTAAAGATCATTTTTCTGCTCATTATTCTGCCAGAGACTGAAGGATAAGCAAACCTGACATCTGTAAAACAAACAGTTCATTTGCTTTTAGCTGGAATGGAAGTGTGATGATCAGTACTGACTTTGTGCCATCACTCTGATGGATGCCCAAGGTGGTCACTCAGCATTTAGAGATCTGCTGGTCCCTCCAAGTGTCTTTATCCTGGGCAGACCCTTCACTGACCTCTTCTTCAGCTCATCAGACTGGGAACGCTCTGAACCAGCTATTTGTTGGTAGTGATACAACAGCTGAAGCAGACAATTCAGTGGTCATATCAGGGTTCCAGATGCAAAAGCACTTTACTTCACCGCTATAAGGAATATGTGGGTTTAGTGATAATAAAAGAGCTGCACACAGTTCCTTGCATCAATTTCTCTAGCAGTCTTGGAACATCTTGGGAACATACAGCAGCTGTTTTAGATCACTGTGAATACATCTACAAAAACTGGCTGGTACAGCTGTTTTGGCTGGAAGAGGGTATTTTTTCTAGATGTCTGTAGCAGAGGAGATGACCTTGCAAGTTCCCTTCAGACTGCTATGACTTGGTCCTTTTTTGAGCCAGGACGAACATCTGATCTCTGTGTTCTTCTAGGGAAATTGCATTGTTCTAAGAGCTGTCCCTGCAGACATATTTGGCTGAGCTGCCTTCCCTAGGTTCAGGCGTGTCATTGTCCTAATGTGTTCCCACTTGAATGGAAGCCATCAGTGCCTGAAACCTCCTATTGTCACTTATCCAGGAGATGTGATACAACTCTGATAGCAAATGGCTGATTATTCCAGGTATCCAAAGAGATAGTGTTGCATCTTGCCCACGAGATTCCTAAGGATATGCTTAGGCAGGTCCCTTACCTCATCCCACCCCAGTATATCCTTAACTACACCCAGCCATTCCTGTCCTGTACTCTTCAGCACAGACATTCTGACGCTGTGTCAGTATGACTTATTATCCATAACAGGAAGGAAGGAAATTAGCAAACATCAGGGTAAGTAAAGTTTTTAGACATCATTAAAATTATATCTACTCTAGGGTTTCCTCTTGCAATTTCACTTACATTAACTGAAAGAAAAATACTGGTACAGCAATCCCAAATAGCAACCTTGGGCTAATCCTAACCATAAACATCTTCTAAAGCAACCAGACTCGGAGGAGTCACTGGGTGGTGGTGGCAGAAACGCATCCCCAAGCTGACCAGACTCAGTGCCCAGACAGTGGTACCAAGGTGTGGCCTTGGAGCGAGGAAGGGAACAGCTGGTGGAAGCTGTCCTGGGGGCCACAGAACTGCAGTCAGATTTACCCACCTCCAAGCATGCTCCAATGGGAGATCTTGGTCTTGGTCTTCCTCTGCTTGGGAATATGTTTGTTCCTCTTAGGCAGATGCAGTATGTTTGTGTCTGAAGGGATTCACTCTTTTCGTAGCAGTTTTCAATGTCCCAGGACCTTGAGTAACACCAAACTTCATGAGTACTTCCACTGGCATGAAAGAGTCCCAACTTCTGTGTCAGACACTGGCTCTCCAGGCAGGAACTATCTTTGTTTCTGTTTGGCAGGCACTCTGGAAGCCTCTGAATCCTACCACAGTGAGTGATAGCAAAGGCAACTTACTAGACCTAGAGAATTTAGTATCAGAAAACAGAAAAAAGGAGTCAATGAGAAGCAGAGAACAGACAAAACATGGTCAAGACAGTCATTAGATACAATGACCAGTGATTTACAGAATCAGACTTAAAATNACTTGATGATGGAAGCCTCTGAATCCTACCATAGTGAGTGATAGCAAAGGCAACTTACTAGACCTAGAGAATTTAGTATCAGAAAACAGAAAAAAGGAGTCAATGAGAAGCAGAGAACAGACAAAACATGGTCAAGACAGTCATTAGATACAATGACCAGTGATTTACAGAATCAGACTTAAAATTTCTCTGTACTTTTGTTTCCTTGTCTACAATTGCGTGTAGTCGTCCAATCAAGCAATACAAATTGGGGCTGAAGTCTCTAGATGAAAGTTGCTAGAGAAAGTAAGTTATTCCTCGAGCAGCTGGTGGTTGAAGAAGGCTTGATGTTTGAAGAAAGATTTTAAATAAAATCTACTAAGCGATGAATTAGTTGTTCGCTGCTGTCCTGCTACAAGTAAATTGTCTCAGCAGCAATTGTTGAAAAGAAAGAACAGGGAAAAAAGGTGGACAAAATATTGATGGCTGGGGTAAAGCCAAACATTCAGCAGTAACAGGGTGGTTAGAAATAATTTGCTCTGGCATTGTGTATACATAGGTAAGGAGAAAATGTACAAACCACTATAGATTTGGTATGCAAGAAAGATTGCTGATCTTTTTCAGACATCTGTCTGACACGTGATAAATGTCTTGCTCTGTATGTTTTCTTTCTTCCTTGCTCAAGCTTGAATCTTGCAGAGTGAGGGAACAAGACCTAAGCCTTTCTTTAGAACAGAATTTGGTTTAATTTGCTGTAGATGTCAGCAGGTTAGTTGGATCACCAACAGATGAGCTTATTTTTATAATTTTTCAACATACTTTTAACTTTTATTTTCAAAACTGTCTCAGTGGGCCTTCAAATTCAACTGTCAATTCCAGAAATCTGCAATGGTTTACATTGCTGGGTGAAAGGCATGAAGAGTGACAAGGAAGCAGTAAGTAATTAAATTTCTGTAAGATAACATCTAGCTGACTTAATGGTTAAGCTTTTTCTTAATTTTCTCAATTTTATGTGAGAGCTAGTCTACAATATTTGGAGCATTAAAATCTGTATTCTGAGCAGCATTCATAATCTCATGTTATTAAAAAGACATTCAAGCAATCAGCATTGTCATCCTCTGTTCTTCCCCAGACAAGGGCCGTGGAGCATCTCAACCCAGATTGTCCTGAAAATGCACAGAAGCATCTCTCTGACATTATTAGATGCCCACCAATTCATTAGGACTGAAATTTTTTTTTTAATTTACTTTTTTTCTTTCCAGGTTCACTGTGGTCCCATGCACGTAGCACAGGGAACCCATGGTGATATCTTAACTCTGCTGTTAAGCTCCTGCTGGCTGCTTTAGAGTCAGGTTTTTACTCATGCTGTGTGTCCATCCTTGCCTTTGGCATGCTGTGTTGCCATGGGAAAGGTTTTTTACCTCTGTGCTTCAGTTTATGTGGCAGTGGGAAGAAGGGTTGATCCTTGCTTGGGAAGGGGTAATGGATCAGAGAATTTCTTGAGGTGCCACTCATCTCTGCCTTGTGTGACCTCTGCAAGTGGCCTGGTTGCACGTTTGTAAAGCATTTTGGGTTTTCTGTATGAGGAGTGTTGTACAAAAGCCAGCTGCTGTTATTATTTATCCTCTTTATTTACTGGTCACATTTCTCAGAGCAGGGGAATGGAAAAAAACAAGCAATCAGCAGATTCACTTTGTTTACATTTCATTTCACTTTCGGGAATGCTGATTTGTTAAACACTGTTCCTTCCTTTGAAGCCTGTAATTTTGCATAGTGGAAATATTGCCTAACTCTTACACACAGGTGTAGGTTTCTCTTTTGAAGCATTATTTAAGGGTTCTGCCCATCAGAGGTTTGCTTCCTGCTGGGCATATTCTCCTCCACACCAGCTCTCATTCTTTCTTTGTCAGGAATCGAAGGCATCAAAGTTGGCCTGGCTGGTGGGGTTAATAACTGTGGTATTGAAAGTATTTGCTCTGGATATTGTTGAGGCTTTTAAAAAATGCTCAGATATATGTGGTACAGTCTCTGGTGAAGTGTTCCACATGAAACACAGCATTCCTGCAGCAGAATAACAGCTTGTGGTTTAAATAAATGTTGTTATTTCTGCTCAGCTGTAGGTGTACATGTATGTTTTGGTTCAGTGACTGCCAGATACTGTAAATGAGTATTGATTTCCTTTTCTTTTTTAAGCTTTTCTTCAGAAAAGACATCCCACATGCCTTTGGCTTTCTTTGCCTGTACCTAAAATGATTGCAGCCAAGGACTCATCTAACTAAATACTCTGGTTTTTTATTGTTACCACCCATCTTTATTCTAGTAGTTGCACTTCAAGTTGGACAGGTCCCCATTCACATTTTGGAGATTAAGGCTATTACATCTGGCCCTTTTTGAGAGCAAATCAACAAGGCAGTGATTAAAACTCATGTCAGGCAGGCTCCTTATTTGTGTTAGCATGGCAGCCATCACTGCGAGAGGTGAAGCTGCCTTGGTGTCAGAAATGAAAAAACATTTTAGGAACCAAGCCTGCAGTAGCTAAAGCCTTTGGACATCCAGATTAGGTCAGTGCAGCCAAGAAATAACACATATCAATTTGGCAGCCATAGGCTGAAGTCTGTATCCAACTCCTACATCATCAGTAGGTAAACCATTGCACTTCACCTCTTACTAAAATTCACTTTGGTTCAAAACACAAATAAACATTTCAGCCTTTAAAGCTCCTGTTGCAGTGATCATTGTCTTAGTAGCATTCTATGTCTCATGTTTGACTGCTTACATTCAACTTTCCTTCCTACCTCAGGTCTACAGCAAACATGGAATAGTAAATTAATTGGAACATGCTGAAAGCCTTGGCAAACGCTTTGCCTGTGACATTCCTAATTTCCCAGAGGAGTAGCTGCTGATATTGATTTTGACAGAGCCTGTAAAGCCTCTTGCTGCAAAGATTTCTCTCATAGCTGGGCAAGGCTGAAATGCAGCACTGGCATGTGCCAAGATTTCATTGGAAATTAATGTGTTTAATCTCAAAATATGTTAAAACATGCATAAACCCTTTATGATTAAGAAATCAATCCTTGAGTTTCTCTCTCTAAGTTTATGGGATAATTCCACCCTAGATTTTGGAAAATCATGCAGAAAAACTTGGCAATTGAGAGACCCATGTAACCTCTGACGTCTGAACTTAGAAAGAGTTTGTCAGTTAATTAAGAATAACCAATTAAGATCTTTGCCAACACAGACTGCTGACAAAATTGGATCAGGAAGGTAAAAGTGAAGACGGGCAATTGACTCAGTGCAGGAAGTAATCAAGGGTTCCACATTAGGAGTGGAATTGCCTGGCCACAAACAGTATTATTGGGTCTAAGTATTTCAGGGAATTGAAGCCTTTCTTTAAACCATTGCCATGCAACTGGGAATTGCACAGTCAGTACTTCATTAAAAAGTTATAATAACATAGTATCTTGACTTCACAGAACAGGTAAAGTGTCATCTCCTTTCTTGCTCCTTCTTTATTCACAGCTGTCTTTCTGGAAGATGTCCCTGACCATGACAGGGGGGGTTGGAACTAGGTGATCTTTAAGGTCCCTTTCAACCCAAACTATTCTATGATTCCAAGCTAGTGAAGATTTGCCCACATAAGCCCCAAATGCCTGATCAAAGTACTTCGGTCATGCAGGAATAGCTCAGAAATGTCCTGACCCTCTTGTGCCAGGTGTGTGCTTTTCAGCCTCTTCCCTGTACAGGTGCTGGGGTGCTGAGCTGAATTCTTCCAGTAACAACTTTTTCAGTATTGCTGGTCATGAGTTGTCTGTACCATCCACTCCCTGAAATAGCAGCTTGAGACTGGAGGTGATCCAGAGTCATGACTAGAGTCTGAATCATGGAAAAGCCCTTTTTTTTAAAGAACCACTGATTTGGGGGATGGGAATTGACTGTGAAGAACCTCTGGTGCACCTGGGTTCAGACTATGAGTGCTGTCCTGCATGAAAAATACCTTGTGAAAGAACTGAGGTCAGAAGAAGCCTGCAGACTTATCTTAGAGGACTTCAGCAAATGCCACTAAACATTTAGATGTGGTGTTCTCTGGACCCCTTGATTATTTGTCTCAAACCACAAGCCCTTCATAACAAATATTTGAAAATAACTGAGCAAGCAGCATGTTCCTAAGGACTTAAACATGTACTAGTGTGGACCTAACCAGGGGGATGGCTTTATGAAATAAAATAATTTTTATCATTTGGAAGCTACAGAGGTGTATCTAAAACTCCTCACCTCAATACATGAATACTGCTGTCTATTTCCATCTTCTGTGCTGTGCCAAAATGTGAGATTAAATTGTCAAAATGTGGCTGGGATGCCATGTAATGAGCATTCTTGCATGGCTCATGTTCATTCCTTAATTAAGCACACCTTGTTCCTTTCTAGGAAGCTTCCCTTGAAGGGTTGAGTTGGATTTGTCAGGCTATGAACTTACAGCAGCAATAATGACTTGTCACTGGAACAGGTTCCAATGTTCTGAATATGCCAAGACTTCAAGGGAGTTCAGTAAAAAGGATCTGGTTTTGCACAGCTACTTTGAAACAGAGACAGACTTTTCTACAAAAAAACCCCTTTTCTGGTTCAGAGAGCAGATGCAGTCCTGAGCTAGTGAGCAGTGCTGATTTCAATCGATAGTGACGGTGCAGAAGAAGCTTCTTGCCCTTCAACTGCAGCTTTCTCATGCTTGGAAAGGGCAGTCCATCTCACTACACAGGCCTTTCTATTTCCAAGGCTTTGGCTCACTAGGCAGTATCTGCATTTTGATTTCAAGAAGAAACTGCTACATGACTGGCTAAACATTCATTTTTGTCCCTTTGGAAATCATTAAACATTCAATGCAAGTGAAGAGGAGGGAGAGTCTGTGAAAACTGTTCTTGCTCTTACTCCCTGTCTGTTGGTGCTCCATTGAGAATGGTGGCCCTGCAGCCATCACTCATCTGCAGTGGCTTTGCTTCCTAGTCAAAATGAATTTTTAATAAAACTAACCAGAAATATTTTACTTTTCCTGATTTCCAAGGGGATCTGTGCCAGAAACTCTTTAGTTTCTTGGCATAGTCTCCCTCCACACTGTAAAGCTAAACTAAAAAATTTGGGGGTGATTTCAGATCGACTTGAATTTTGCAGCTGATATCTTCTATTTAAGGAACATTTTGCACAGGTTTTTCGGACAGACACTGACTACTTTGTGCACCTAACCCTGTAGCTCCCCTTGGGAGATTTGACCTCCATTTCATGTCCCTTGTAACCCTTGTACTGAGCAAGGGCTGAAGCAGAGCAAAGCACAGGACTGGGATGTCCAGTTTCAGCATTCCTCCAGTCAGGTCCTGGAGCAATTCTGTTCCCCCACATCATCCCTTCCTCAGTCCTGTGTGTGTGGCAATGCCTACCCCTTGCCTTGTTGGAAACAGGAGTCATAATCCTTCTTTGAAGGCTTCTTGTGCTCTGTAGAAGGGGAGCAGCCACAGGAGAGCTCAGATCCAACCCTAGATTGCCCAAGTCTCCAGGGATCTTCTCTGTCTTGCAGGTTCAGAGCAGCAGGTCTGGCAGTCCGTGCTGCCAAGGCAAATCCCATCTCTGATATCAAAGCAGAGGAGTGTCTCCCTGGGGCAGTCCATGTAACCTTAGAATACCTCCTCCTCAGTTTTATCCAAGAATGGGTTGGGAAGGTCCAACCCACGAATTTTAAGCTACACACCAGGCATTTCACCTCTGATCTCAGCTTCATGTCCTCTAAAATATTACTTCAAAGCCTTCTTGAAACTAAATACAGCTGATCTTAAATGTTAAATTTGCAGAGATTTACCCAGAGCTATGCAGTTGAAAGGACCCAATAATTCTTTCTCTCCCACCCCCACCTGAAATTTCCTTCATATCTTCTCCCTGTATTAGACTGTTCATGAGTAATTCTCAGTGAGGGCTTGCTTTTTAAAAAACTACAATAAATCAGCTTAAACTGTTTCTCCACATTGTTTTGTGCTGGCTCTAGCTGGATCTTGTTGAACCTTTTGTTATGAAATATATTTGTACTAACTGTCTCTGGTCTACTGATTTATGATGTCTGCACTTTCTGAGGTGGTTGGGAAACTTAGCCATGTTACTTCTTCTGAACATCTTGGCAGCTCTGAAATGTCCTCGTAATTCTGTTCTTGTGAGGAGTTGTGATTTTGAGGTGTATGATGAGTCCAGGCTTGCACACATGTTGCAAGAGGGTTGGCCTCAGGAGCAGGCACAGATTTTAAGATTGAGCCCTAAATCTCTATGGTGTAAGACAGAAAGATGCTGCTTAAATTAACAGCAGCCCCTTTGGTGGGGCTTGCATGGGAATTTCCAAGCTTAAGGAAATGAGGAAACGAGGAAAAAAAGCAGGAAGCAGAGCTTGCTGAAGAGGCTTATTTTTTAATTGCCAATTTAAGATCTAGACAGGAATAAAGCTACTGATTCTACTAGTCTAGATCAAACCATATCAAACACAAATGTACAGAACCCTCCACCCCCACAAGCTCTGTATAGTCAAGCAGAAATTGTGTATTGTGAGCATAGTGCAGGTTCCTTTGACATGTTCTTTCATGCATAAAGGTTTTTCAAAGTTAAACCCCAGAGATAAACTCCTCCAGATTCAGAGCTCTGTGAAGTATCCATGTTAATGCTGTATGGTCTGTGATTTTGAAAGATAGACACTCAGCTCCAGGCTATTGGCATTCTGATTTGTTTTTTCCCTGAACTGGGAAAAATAGTGGTAGAGCTGCTAGAAAGAGGTAGCTCCCCTGAGCCTGGGCCTGCATGGCAAGCTGTGGGGCAGTAGGGCAGAGGCTAAGAATGCAAAAACCTGAGCAAGAGAGCAAGAAAAGCTCTTGGGTGTCATGCCTCCTTGAAACATGGATTGGAACTGGGAGAAAAGTCACTCCCTCTTGCACCTTCAGGGGGACATAACTCAGATGTTTCCTAGAGGCAGAAGGATGGCATGAAGGGACACACCTGACTCCATAAATATTTCTGTCTAACTGGAGTCACTAGGCTGAACTCATGGCTAATCTGTGTAGGTCACAAACATACATAACATGAGAGAAATTGCTATAGCTTTTTGTAGCCCCTACAGGTGGCCCAGGTCTTTTCAGGGTTGTCTTGGGGTACAAATCACCTCCAGAAAAAAGAACGCAAAAACTGACTCAAAAAGCAGAAACGGAGACAAACCCCTTCCAAACTGCTAATCTTACACCCAAAGCAAGAGGCTGAAGAACCCTCCAGAGAAAAGGAAAAGATCACCAATAGTGAACAAAAATTTTATTTTTCACTATGTGTTCTTATAAATTATTAGCTGGATTTATTTTTTTTTTGTAATCTTTAAGCAAATACCAGTGGTAGAAAATTAGATTGACACTTAAACCTCAACAAATCTCATTATATGATAGACAGCTAATCCTCATAGTGAGGCCCATTCACCCAGCTAACACAAGAATGAACACCTTTCAGTGACTTTCCATTATAATATACTTTGAAAGCAAAATACACACGTAACATTTTAACACACTAAAAGATCTGTGAGCAACTATCCAGCTGCTTGTCCAAAAATGTCACCAGTTTTTGATAAAGAAAAGTTAATTGTTCAGCTACAAAGGAACTGATAAATCAGCTCAAACAACACAACAAAATGTAGTACTTAAGCCAGTCATTTTTCTGGCAGCTTAGCTGGCTCAGAGCTTTCCTGTCAGTTAGTTTTTAAAAATTACTTTAGGAATTTAGTGTCTGGAATTCAAAACTGTGCAAGTCAGATGTTCTTTGTTAAAGCTGATGTGATTCTGGTAACAACATCCATAAGACCAAATGAAAAGCACAGTTGCCTAACATAGAATAACATGGTATTAGCTTAAGTTATGAGAATTTGATTCAGGAAATCACTTCTGGGTGTGATTAAATCAGTCCTTATTCCGGACAGCATTTATAAATAATTTTTTAACTTTCATCCTGTACTTTGAGAGTCCTGTTGACTTTCCTGTGTTGAAGAAAGTTTCCTGAGGTTAAGGCAAGGGCCTAAATATTATTCTGAAGAGGGATGCTTTTGAATGGAGTGGAAAAGACTGCATTTTTCATATATGCTGTCATAAGAAGCTTGTCTTCCGTTGTTTGGTTCAGTCCTAATGTTTTGGGTTATTTTCTGGCAATAAAAGGGCATACATGGGATCCCAGAGAAGTGGCTCTGTCCACAGAGAGCACAAGATGTTAAAGTCACACTATCCTGCTTGGAACCTTCTTTGTCTAGTTCACTTTCAACGTGAATTTTGTGAAAGCAAAGCAAGAACTTGGATCTTAGGCCCAGCAAGACCCAAGCCCTGAGTGTTGCATACAGCTAAAGCTTGGATCAGCTGGTGGTCTCTCCAAGAGGCAGGACAGAAAAACAACGTGCTCCTGTGGATTTGAGCACACTGATTGCTTTGCAACTGGGCCTCCACAATGCCCACCCTCCCTAGTGTGAAGAACGAGGTTCGCTTTCTATGTAAATTTTAAGAAACAGGTTTAATAGAAAATAAGACAATTAGGAGATAGAAAAAAGGCAAAATACGGCTGGCCGGGTGACTTGGCATTCAGCCAAGTCCACACCTTGCTACATCAGAGACATTCTTTAAATAACCTTTCTATTGCATCATTTTCTTACATATTCATATTCTTCCATAAACTAGTTTCCATATTCCAGGAACTGTTTTGCATGGTCCCTCCTTGGATCCGCCTTTTTAGAGCATGCATGTTTCTTGACTGTGTCTTCATTATCACCTCCAGCTCGGGCCTTGGTCCATACTTTCTTCAGGTGGTAGATGCTGACCGTTGGTATCTCAATAGCAGGGTCTTCTTTACATGTTCACTGGATGTTATCCCGACCAAACAAACAGTTTAAGCACATTATATCAACTACTACCACTATGCCTAGTTTTCTTTACTAATAGCAGAAATAAAAAAAACTTATATCCTTACCACAATGTTATTGATCATATAGTACACATCTTGTGAAAAGCCAACTTTACAATATGCATTTATAACACTAATAAAGGACAGGGTGTTTGCAGGTGCTTTGTATTAAGTGCGGGTGCAGCATTGCTGTGTTTTACAAAGCTTAACAGGCTGCAGCTGCAATACAGGAGGGACTGATACCAGTCAGGGGTCACCAGCAAAAGTGGAGATGTGGGAGCAGGAACAGATCATGGGTGCCTATCACCTCCTCACGGAAGAGAACTAAATACAGCCAGTAGTTGATTTGAACAGTAAAGGCAAACATTATTCTGCCTTCTTTTTGTAATAAGCAACTGCATCTGTTTGCCAAGCTGTGCAGTACCAGGAGGCAGAAACCTGCAGTGGGGAGGGGGCAGGAGGAGGAGGAGGTGATAAAGGCTAAGGGAAGGGCAGGGATCTGCAAAAACCATCTGTTGCTTTTGGAAACAGCAGTCGATAAAGTGGTTTCCGTTAATAGCGTGTAATTGTTGCAGAGTTAGGTGATACAGAGCGTGGGCTCTTTCTCATGCCCAGCTCACACCTTGGCTTTGTGTGCAGACACACCCGCTGAGCGCGGGGGAGTCCTGCTGCTGTGTGAGGAGCTGATTTCCTGAGCAGGTGCCAAGACTATTTCGAGATGTTCAGCAATCACAGTTCCACCAGCCAAAATCAGCTGAAGCATCCAAAGATACATCAGTTTTCCCTGCCTCTGGACAGAGACATTAGAATTAGCAGGGATTCGGGCACAAGTCACTTTCCAGAGAGCCTTGCAGGCTGTGAACAATGTTTTCTACGGGATACGTGCCAACTTTCAGGGATTTCAACAGCACAACTGCAAAAGCTGGAGGTGAAGAAATTTCTCCCCATTACTAGCTTGATACATGGCTACGACACAAACCTTTTTTGAACAAAATTCTCATTGAGACTTGCACAGAAAGGCACTGCAGTCCTGCAAAGTCTCAAACACTGCAGGATCTATATTAATTTTAAATCACTCTGTTGAAAGCACTCTCTGATATTCTGTTATTCCAGCCATCGTGGTAAGGAGGGAGAAGACTGTGACTTAAGAGCAGGGATATCTGCAAAAATGTTTACATACAGGAAAGAACTGCTGTCAGTCAATCTAATAGTTCGTTGTATTTTCCTGGCAGCTTGCTAGTGAAAATATGTTAAATCATTTATTTGTTACACTACCTTCAGGTATTGTTTGCCAAATGTAAACTTATTTTGTAATGGAAAATTGGAGATTAAGTGAAAGAGCCAAATCCTTCAATCCTTTTTCAGATGATACTCATACTAATTTCAATTTTTGGAGGGTATGTTCAATATACGGCCCTTGTGTTTAGACCTGAAAGCTGGAGCTAAAGAGCTGTGTAGATGTGACCTAGTTTTTTAGTCAGTAAAGCCACTCTCAGTTTTTATTAAACAACAGGACAGGCTGATTTTGTTTCAGTGTAACAAATTGGAAATTTTATGCTTTGTTTATGATTATTGATAGGACAAAACTTTCAAAAGTATCTAAGTCTTTTCAACAGCTACTATCATTAGAGTAAGGCACAAACAATGCAACAGTATTTTGCAGTATTTATTCAGTATTTTGAAGACAAATAATAACCCAGATCTGTTCCCTGTGCTGTGCCAAGGCTCACTTCTGTGACACCTGGCAATTGTGTTCCAGGTGGAAGGAAAGGTCACAGGAACACCTTGCCTCTCTGAAGCTTTGGATTTTTATCTTTTCTCACTTGATTTCACATAAAATCAGGGCTCAGCATCCAGAAGGATGCTGACAGGCAAAGTCATAGTACTGCATCAGTGTGAATAAAAGCAAAACAAGGGCTTTGCTGTCACAGGGATGAAGAACCAAGAATTTCCTGGAAGAGATCTCTTTGCCAGCTTCCCTTTGGGTTTCATTCACTTAGTGCCATTCAGTGCATAAATTCAAATAATATTTCTCTGAGAAATGAAGGGCTATATTCAGTTAGCCAAGTTGCACCTTAATCTCTGTGCCTAGTCAGCAGAAACAAATATAGGTCCCCTAAAGAGCTTAAGTAAGACATTGAGCAAGGAAGCTGTCAAGCTTGAAGGTAGTAGGAGGTGTGGGGCAGAGACTTAGCCTGGCTGAGTCTGTTGAATATCAGGGCGATGGGCCCACAGGAAGAAAGTTAATATTCTCCACTGAATAAGCAATGTCTCCATTTCTTCAGCATTTGGAGGTATAATAATAGATTCTGCACTCCTAAAATCAGTCTGTCTGCCAGGTGCATTGATAACTTGACAAATAAATTGATGAGGGACAATGACAAAGGAAGGAATGACTGCTCCACACAGATTGTTTTGCAACCTTCAGTGACACTAAAGAGGATTTGTAAGGCACAGCAAGTTAAATATGGTACATGACCTAACCTCACCCTTGCTAATTGGTGTTAGACAGATACCAGAGCATCTTTGCCTTGTTTCTCTTGTGTTTGCAGTGGACTCTGTACAATCCTTATGATCTGGATGGATGCTCTTTCAAATTGTCCAGCTGAGCAAATGCTTTGAAACAGGTGCTAATTAAAGAGCTAGGACAGGAGTTTCTACATCATCCAACATGCTTTTTAATTTTAAATATATTAAGATCTAAACAGTTTATTGCTGTGAATATACTGTCTAAAAAGGTATTCAAAACCTCAATCAAGATAAAGTGGAGGAATTCCCTAGCTGTTAACTGCTATCGTTGTTTTTTGTTGTCAGTTCTTGTAATATTTAACTGTTCATGTACTGAAAATGTCAAACTTGTAGCCTTCAAATGGTTTTGTGGTTGCTGATGTTGCAATGACAAATGATCCTTTTAAACAAACAAGTTATGTTTATGTTGCTAAAGCTGGATTTTAAATAGTCACCTGTCAAATCCAGCAGAACTTCTGTAAACTCATTGCTACTTCTGCTATAGTTCTAGCCCAGGTCTATATATGCACCTTTTCTCTAGCAGAAACACTGGGGAGGTTCAAGTTCAGTCAATTTCATGTGATGACATTCTAGTAAAAGTAAGATATTATGCATAAAAAAGGATTATTCAAAGATAAGTATTTGCAAAAATAAGTGTCTGTTAGACTAGTTTTTTATTGTCTCTGTCTGCACAGTGGCTATGTAAGAGTCACTTTAATCATAGAAGTGATGCAACTGTTTTGGGCAGAAACTGGAATGGTAAAATTACCATGACTGGGTCAAAAGATAAAATTCCAAACTCTAAGCAAAGTGCTGGAGACCAATTCTTTGGCTGAAATTCCACCTTTGAGTGTTCTGGAGCATCAGACAATGTTTCAAGTTATAAAGTTAAGGCCAGGGTTGGTATTTGAATCACAGAGAGATACCAGTCCAAAAAAGATGGCATCACTTATGCTGGAGGAGCCATGTAGAGCCTCAAGCCCCCATGGAGTTTTCCAGCTCAGGGACTGATGCCCATCTGCTCAGGGACTAATAGTGCAAGGCTGTGACAACAATGTCCATCTGCACCTTGAACTTGCAGC
Source organism: Illadopsis cleaveri (assembly GCA_013399915.1). Classification (NCBI taxonomy): domain Eukaryota; kingdom Metazoa; phylum Chordata; class Aves; order Passeriformes; family Timaliidae; genus Illadopsis; species Illadopsis cleaveri. Next base: position 363,675 of record VXBB01010834.1, read on the forward strand.
AGACCATGGTGGCTTTGTCCCATGAGCAGTTGCCTTCCCAGTAATCCATCCTACAACAACCTGGTGAAGGCCAGGTCGATGGCAGGTCAGGGTGACAGTGGTTTCCCCTGTATTCAACCTCTGCAAATTCTACATCTGCCTGGTGTTTGCTGATGTCTGAAATGCTTTTGCTGAATTGAATGCACTGGTTTCCCTCGCAGCTCTGAAGCCTCTGCTGGTTGATTGCCTCGTTAATGATTTATACATTGTTGCTCCATTTAGGGCCCTGGTGTTTATCGCCCACGGTGCCGGGGAGCACTGCGGCCGCTATGACGACTTGGCCCAGAAGCTGACAGGACTCAACTTGTTTGTGTTTGCCCATGACCATGGTGAGTAGCCTAAAACTGTACTTGATTAACAGCAGCTCAGGCCTTTGCTGAAATAAATGCCATTACAGCTACTCAGCAGTGAGAGAAGCGCCAATAAAATATTTACAACTAGACATAAATGAGAAAGGGATTATCTGTTGCTTTGTCAAGATCTGCACTCTGTATGCTTTGAGTTTTCCTCAGCCTTGCACCATTACTGCTGGTGCTATTTTGACCTCACTTTAAAGGATAATTTCTCTTTCACCTGTCTTTTGGACGTGAAGTGGTATTGTCCACTGTGGAAGTGAGACTATGAATCATTTCTGCTGGATTCACAGTCAATGTCCTAAGTGATCCCAGACGAGAGGTTGAAATGTCAGCAGAGCTTTCATATACTGATACAATGAGACAGCTGCACCCTTGGAACATGGAGAGACAGGAAGGCATCACAGACCCTTTGAGCACATCTCCACAGTCCAGCAGAGAGACTGGAGCTGGCTGTGCATGCCTCAGCTCTGAGGAGAAACCAGCCTGAGTGAGTGCAAGGCTGTGACAACAAAGCAACACCCCTTTGGCCCTCAGCCAGCAGCGTGGGGCAGTGCTGGGCCAGTTACACTAACTGTCCCTCCCTCTTCTGACTTGAAGATCTCTCTGCTCTGTGCCTCATGCTGTGATGGAGATGTGCTGCATGTCACCCGGCATGGATGGGGACATCCCAGTAACATATTTGAAGCATCTATACTGGTTCTTTGGTAGCCTCCTGTCACAGGTCACACTTGCAACTACATAACTTCCTTGTACTTGGAGATCTTTGCTTTGATGTTATCATTGCAGTCTACTGCTCCCGGTGACAACCACTGTCAGTATCAGTATCAGCAAAATGAATCAATGGGATTGATGACAGCAAACGAAATGCAAGGCCAAATTCTGAGCTGACAGGTTGAAATGGGATGAATCTTGGTGTAAATTTGATGTCCTTTGGGCAGATTATCCATGAACATTGGGAAGTATACTGCGATTTACTTGGCTGAAGCCAAGACTCAAAACTGCCCCTAGGTCTCCTCAAAGATAGGACTGTTAAATTTGAGTTTGAAGATCCTAAAAGTACATGAGTCATTGCACCATTTATCTGTGAGAGGAAAGGCAAAACCTTACTTAATCTGAGTACCAAGGCTTTCCCTTGCTCTTGTGACTCACTTTTGGTCACAGCACTGCACTTGATGTGTAGAAATGACTCCTATATATTCTCTGAAAAAGAGAATATCTAGTCCTTAAGATAGCCTGCAAGGAAAATAAATAAAACCCATGTGACTTTTTTTTTTTTTTTTTT
>VXBB01010834.1:365368-387666 GCA_013399915.1 Illadopsis cleaveri
TTTTTTTTTTTTTTTTTAAACAATTGATCGCATGCCATATTTGAGGCTGGCTTTGCCAGGAGGGTTGACCTGTGCAGAAGTATCTTTACTCACCACCTAAGTCTCTTTCTCCATGTGTAGACAGAGTGTTTCTAAGTGTTGATTGGTTCACTTTGATACACTTCCTTCTGGGTTGCAGGTGGGCTACCAGGAGCCTGCAGCAATGCCAGTAGGAAGTGTCTCCATCCCCCTCTGTTTATCTGTATGTTCATGGAAAGGGGGGTGGAACGGGCCACATGCTGCTTGCCCTGCAGCTGCTGTTAGCAGACTACACCCAGTCCATACAAAAAGTTACAGAACTCTGGGACAAACAAGCAACTTTTTCAGTCTCCATGAGCCTGTGAGGGATTGCAGTTGCTCCCTGTGCATGCTTAACACCATGCCTTAGCTCCTCATTCCCATAAAGCTTGATAAAGGTTTGAAGAAGTAGAGTTAAAATAGCAATAATTAAAGCAACAAATCTAGAAGAAATGATAAAGCATTGTATTTATCTCGTGGATTTGATACAGAGAATGCCTCCTCTGTTGATGGAAAAGGGTCTTTGAGGTGCATGTTCCTGTCAGGCATGTTTTGTGCTATGTGATTATTTGCTCTCTTTTTCCTTGAATATCTTTTTCACTAGAGAAACATAAATATTTCTTGGTGGTTTGGGTTTTTTTTAATACACTAGTATTGCTGAATTAAACAGTGCAATTAGTACAAATCTGGTTTCTCAGGTCAGTTAACAACTTTGTTCTCACTGTCAGACCTACAGTTTGGTTTGTAAATTCTGCTTTCGTGATCAGCAAAGAGTAGAGGGTCAAAATGAACCTGAAAGCAGAAGAATGGAAACACCATTGTGTTACACAAAGAGCTGATGTAACTGAGCCTTGATTCACTGTAAGTTAGAAAGATAATTAACATCTTTATGCTCTGTGTAATAATCTTTGCACTTAAAGAGGCAACCACCAAAGATAAACTCTGATGAAATACAAGTTACAGCCTGAGCTAAATTCCAGTGAGAGCTGAAGGACATAAATGCCTCCATTGCTAAAACTGCTCTAGTCAGACTGGGAGCTTTCAAGTTTTTTTCCACTATTTTAACCCAAATCACTCCAGCAGTGTGTTCCCCTTTGTGTCCCTTCCTTTGGATATCTTTGGGTAATATAAATTATTCAGTTGTGTTAGCTCTGTAATAGCTGTCTGCTCCCTACCTCATACCATGGCTCTCAGTCATATGAGCTCAGTATAGACTTCCTGACCTGGATGTTTGTTCTGGTTATGGTATTCTCATGGATAAAATTCCCAATGCAGGTGCATTATCCATGAGATCATTAATGCAGTTCCACAGCGTGGCAAGTGTGATTTCCCAAATGACTCAGGAAGTTACCAGGGTTGTAGTATGCGTGACTTGACTGATTTATGTTGTGTCTATCCTTCAGTCAAAAGAAGGAAAAATGATTTCCATTTTTATTGCTGACCCTGTAGGAGCTCACACATGGGCTCTAAATCTTGCCAAAGGCTCTTGCATCAATGTTTCTTCTTATGCAAGGCTTCACCAAAAAGGTGCCTCACAGCTCTCCAATTTGTGTCTTAGTATGGCCCCCCGTAAGGTATCTCTGGCTCACTTCTCTCAGTATGTCAAGATTTGAACATTTACTCTTTGGGATATTTCATTGTAATCACAAGACTGCTGGACCTCATAGATATGTATTAGAAATTTTCCATGGTAATGGTGGAAATTGAATTTCAGAAGACCTCTTAACCTCTACCTTACATCTAATATTATTAAATGGCTTTGGTTTATATCAACCCTATGAAAAATGGAATTTCTATGTAATACAGGATTTTTTTTCTGTGGTCTCTTATAAGGTGTTTTTAACAGGCAGGTAACTGTTTCCCATGACTTCTGGGTTTCCTTAGCATGCAGCTTCATGAAGGCAGAATTAAGACTGCTGGAATGACCTTGCTATTTCTACAGGTTTAGGTATTTTGAAACAACATCTCACCTTTTCAACTTCATTTCTTTATTACTATTATTTTATTATGGTAAGATTCTGATGACAGAAGAAAGAGGCAAACATATTAGGTTATTGGCAATCAACTTAGGAAAGCTCTCTTAGAATGAATACCTGTGGAGAATTCATCAAAGTGGAGTGATACTACAGTTCTTCAGTCAACTGCAGATTGAAGTTCCTTTAGTTTTAATGCAGTCATTTTAGGGATCTGTAAAGCTGAGAGCCAAGGAAAACAAGAATAAAGGCTAGAGAATGTGGCTTTGTTTTCTCATACCAAGCATTTCGAGTTGGTAAAGCACACGATGTTCCAGCCATCCTCGTCTCTCTTCCTATACCATCTCATTTGCTGAGATCTAATGCACTATGGTTGCATTACGTGGCCAGAGCCCAGAAAAACCACAATTTCACATTCAAAAGTACGTCTACTAATAGCAGTCAGAAACACATGTCCAAGATACAGGGACCACAAAAATGTGTTTATTTTTTTCTTACACTTTTTAATCATAATTGAAATTATCCCTCTTTTTCACTTGGACTTGCTCATGCGACTTCAGGGTATTGTGTCTGTCTTACATGAAGATGAGGAGGATGAAATACTCAGTCCTAACCTGGTGGCCATTCCTAGCCATCAAATTCACTTACATCCTGCTTTCTCCAGGAGGAATAAACCCTCTACCTGTCCTGGTACATGAAGACCTTTGACCCTTTCACCCTTTTTGAAGCTGTTGAATTTCCCACTCTCAAGTTATGTTTAATGTCAGATCAAAGCAGAGGGAAAGGTTGCAGCTCTAACAGCTTATTCACATTCCTTAGATGTTTCTAACTGAAGTTCAGCTTGCTTTGGCAGCCCTGCTGCTGCTGCTTTGTGTGTGGTGAGCATTTTTCATGGGTTAGCAGGTCCCTCTCAGACACCCACTGGTGCTTCTTCTCTCCATTAATTTTCTCACTGCTTTCTCTGTTTAATGAAGGATTTATTTGTAAAATGTAGAAAATAGCTGGAGCAGAGATTTTTAAATGCATCAAATATTAGCTGCTTTTGTTTAGCTTTTTTTTTTGTTTTTTTTCCAAATGACTGCTGTGTTGTTCTTGCAACTGTTAAAAGACCATTTTGTTGATGAGAACAGAAGGCTTTTATTTATTCATAGCACTGGGAAGGATTTGTCTACACAGAAAGATTAAAAGAACTAAACATGGTCAAACTGAGAGGGGGAAATGACCAAGAAGGATGTCAGAATTAATAAGAACAAGAGTTAGGGTAGCACTGCAAGTGTGAAGTAACAGCTCATGTACATTAGCATGCAGGAATGTTCTGGACAGCAGCATTCCCTGATTGGGCAGGCTTCAGGGCAGTCTCCAGGAATGGAGTCAGGAAGGCCTTGGCAAATGTTATTTGGAGCCGGTTTGTCCATGGAGCAGCACCACTGCTCCTTGCTACTGGATGTGGGCCTATTAACCCACAACAGTCTGCTCTCTCTGCTTTCTCTGGATGAGTCCATTGCATTGGAGCAGAGAAGGTTTGAAGTGCTTTTCTGCAGAGCTGTGGGAAAGAATGGCACTCACTGTTTCCTTTCCTTTGACAGAAGGCTTACAATGGGTTGTGGCCATTTTCACTTTTTTCCAGCTGAGAGCTATAGGTTCCTCTTAGCAGGGGACCCCAGAGGAGATGGCTCTTTGCCCTGGCTGGTAGAGCACTGTCAGTGCTGTTTTATCCCTGTTTTGACTCCCTACTTGGTAGAATCCCAAACCTTTTCCTGCCTTTCCTTCTCCAGATGTTGAATGAAGGTAGCAGTCAGGCTTATCTGCTTTCCAGACAGTGGTGAGGAATGCAACCTGTGTGGTGCACACAGGAGCTGAAACCACAGCACAGAATTGCAGGGTGAGAGTTCAGATACTGCAGTACACCGTGGAATTCCTTAGGCAGTGAGACAACCGTGAGAACCTGGAGAAAAGTCATCCTATAAGACAAATAGCTGGTAAGTAAACTTAGTTCTGCCTTCCTTCTCTAACTCTGTTTCATCAGTGGGGATTCTCATGGAAAGAGATGAGCTGGGAGACCACCCTGCAGCCACCAATGAGCTCCAGGCAAAGTGAAACCAGTTGTTTCAGACCTCCAGCTCTTCTGGAATCACGGATCTTGTAACTTTGGATCTCCGAGTAGCAGTGACAGCTTGCTGAGAAAACCAGGTCATTCAGTTTTACCCTCTTTGAAATTATAGGCAAAATTACTGCTACAACTAAGATGCAACTGAACAGTCTATTTCCATGCTTTCTCCCAGGTTGCTGCATGAGCCTGAGTTCTTTTGGTGGTTGTGAGATGGTACCTCCCAGAGCAACCACAGCTCATGCAGGAAAACCTCCTCTGAATACACCTCCTGTAACAAAATGATGCTGAAATGTGCCCATAATTGTATCATAACACACTGTAGCCCCCAAGGGGAGTATCCTGTGGCACAACAGGCAATTGTAAGCACTTTGAGATGGGCTTTATTAAATGGAGGTTTCCACATTATTCTTGTTATTTTTGAGGGGTTCAATATAGACTTCTGCAGCCCAGTCTTGCCCTGGTGAAGTGATCTCTGCAGTGACTCTGCTGCTTTAGCCCTCACTCTTCATTCACAGTGGGATCACATGGTCCCAAATCTCTGCATGCACCATATGGCAACTTTCAGGGCAGTTAGAGTTGTTTCCATTTGAGAGGAGCAGCTACACAACCAAAAGAAAACTCAGGGTGAGTTGCGAAAGCACATACTGTGGTATCTCTTGCTCTAGAGGAGCCACAGGCCAGGAATTGGAAAGAGAAATGCAGCCTTTGTTTTGTTTGTCGTGTGAAGGCAGATAAAACAACACTGTCAGGCCAGGAAGCAGCTAGACCACACCAAACTAAAAATAAAGAAACACTAAGGCTCCACAGAGTTGATGTGTCTGATGGAGCACACATACGCAGCAGCAGCAGCAGCGTGGTATTTTGCTTTAAATATTTGGGTTAGGAAAGGTGAAGGGGATACTTAGGAGTGTTTCCTCTCTGTTCCACTCAGGGGGATGAGACTTGATTTGTTTCATGGACTTCCCTGCTGATGTGAAAGTGGGGAAAACATAGTCTTGCACCTATCTTTTAGGCAAGGGAGTTTGGAAATTGTGAGGACTGAATACACCTTTAGCACAGTTGCAGAGAAGAAAGAGCACCTGAAATCAGGCACGTAATGTCATCTACTGTGAGCTATGAAAATTTGCCAACCACACCCAAGCTGCTCAAAGCAATCTCTTTGTTTATCTATCAAATTTAATTGTGGTACAGTCAATGAGGTAAGACAGACTGGTAAGCTCCATGCTATAACCCAGAGCTGGATGCAGGCACTGTTGGGATAGAGGGAAAGACAATGCAGGTGTTCCTTCATTACTGTCCCTATATGTGGACATCACTAGATGATAATGTTGGGCTGCAGCAAAGATTGCAAAAGAATGGTTGTGGTTTCCTTAGTTACTCTGCTCCTCCCAACTGCTCGACCATTTCCTTGCTGCTTTGTATCCGCCCTGGAACAAAAGGTTATTGGATAAACAACATGTCACCCAGTCAAACAGAATCTTTGGCTCAGGCCCTGGCTGAACTGAGCTCACTTGTCATCCAGCAGAGCTGTGGTGTGATCTCTGAGGGAAGCAGAGCTGGGACACATTTTACTCCAGTCATGTCCTATCCACCTTCTGGCATGAGCCATTGTCTTTCCTCACTCCATCAGGTGATGAGAAGAAGATGCGGGAGAGCCAGGTCCCCAGGCTTTGTTGCAAGCCCACTTTATGAGGGAATCCCTTTTGAGGCACACTGGCATCTGAGGGCCTGGCTTTTTACTCTGAACAAAATGGGCCAGGCAACCCACCCCAGTTCTCCTAATTATTCCCTGCTTACTAATGAGCAGGGGGAGAAATGTCACTAGGTCGTTCCATAAGACAGGACATCTTCTCAGCAGCTGCTTCTTGAACAAAGCCTCACTGTTGGCCTTCACACAAGGAGGCGTGAGGCTGGAACAACAGTCCCAGTGAGTGCAGACACGGCAGCAGAAGGAACAGAGTGCTCCCTTTAGAGCACAATGGCAGAGCATGGGACTGTCAGCTCTGCCCACTGTCCAGACTTTGCTCCTCAACCTGCCACTGCTGTTAGCTGCTGACAGACAGAGAGCATGACAGAAGAAGGATAGGTCATTCATTCAGGAAACTTAAAAGGCTTTCTCTTCCCATGAGGGCTGAGTCCTTCTGTTTTCCCTTCCACAGTTCTGCCTCTCTGATGAGAGGTACACTCCATGATAAAGAGGAGTGGACCATTGAATTCATGTGTGCTGCTGATAATGTTGTGTCTAAGTGATAGGCATTTTGAATGAGTGGTCCAAATAATTAGGAATAAAACTTCCTCTTTTTGGAAAAGGTTTTGCTTTGGTGAATTTGAGAAACTAAAAGGGAAATAGACCTGACTGAACTCAGCTCATTTCACCTAATAATCTGTTGTTTTGCTCTCGTTATTTCAAGATTCTGTGCAGTTGTCATCTGTACTCAGTCTTTACCTGTGTAAATTAATCCCCAAATCAAGGGTCGAATTCTGCTTTCACAGCTGCTCATATAAATCCAGGATAACCCTCTCACTATGTCAGAAAGCAGGTTCAAGCTGCAACTTGTAATTGCATTTCGTATTAGTGCAGAAGGGTTGGCAACCTCATGTAATGTTTTCAACAGCTTACTTGCTCTCCCATAACCAGCTCTGCAGGCTGTAGGCGTACGTCTGCGTGCAAGATGCTTGAGGGTGGAAGGACAAGGACCAGATGGTTATTAGAGCTAAAACTGAGAGAACAGATCCTTTCATGTTTCCAGCTATGTCTGTTATCTGGGGCTACTGGACAGACGTCAAACTTGCTTCAAACTTTGCTCCTTTACTGACTTCTGTGACAGGACATTAGTTCATATCATCAGGGACTTTGACCTCAAGAAGCATCAGAGGAATCTGTATTCTTTAAGGGAAAGAATGACAAATCAATGTTGCATATAATATCAGTGGACCTTTTTCATTAATGGTGTGGATGATGGGATGGAGAGCACTTTCAGCCAGTTTTCAGGGTGGAAACTGAACATATGCTGGAAGGCTGCTATGCACAGGGACCTTGACATGTGGAAGAAAGGGACTGGCAGGGACCTCATGAAGTTTCAACAAAGGCACTTGGGGCGTTCTGCATCTGTGGTGGAGTAACCCCATTCAGCATTAAAGGCTGGTCACTGAATGAATGGAAGGCAGCTTTGCAGAAAAGGACCTGGGGATCCTCGCAGACAATCCTGAACATAGGTCAACAGTGTGACCTTGTGGTGGAGAAGGCCACCCCATACTGAGCTGTATTGAAAGATTATAGCCAGCAACCAAGGAGAAGAGATTATTCTCTTCCATTCAGCATTTTTGAGACCACATCTGAAACACTGGGTCCAATTTGCTCCCCAGTAAAATGAAAACATTGACATACTGGACCAAGGCCAGAGGAGGGCTGTCAAAACAATTAGGGTGCTGGAGAACAAGATGTGCGAGGAGAGGCTGATAAAACTGTGCTTATTTAGCCTTAGAAGAGAATGAAGCTTTAAGAGGCCTTATTTAGGCTTAGAAGAGGGGGTCTTGTTGCTGTCTACAAGTCTCCAGTGGGAGCATGTGGTGACAGCAGAGCCAGACCCTTGGAGGTGCCCAGTGATGGAATAAGAGGGAAGTGACATGAGTTACAGCACAAGAAATCCAAAATATGTACAAGGAAAAATGTTTTCACCATGAAGGCAGTCAAATGTTGGAGCAGGACCTAGGGAGGTGGGGACATCTCTAGCCTTGGAGATATTTAAAACCCAGCTCAATAAGGCCCTGAAAAACCTGGTTGAATGGGAAACACTTCGAGTAGGGGCTTGAACTAGATAATCACTGTATATCCCAGCATCAATTATTTTTTCTGAACTGAAGAGCATCCTAGCTGCTAGTATTTGGGATGTTGCTTGCAAAAATAAAACACAGAAGGTTTTGAAATGGGTGGAAAAAATGACCTTCTTAAATGCAGACTTTAATATTACCTACAATTAAAAACAGCTTCATCTTCAAGGAGATGCTTTTTGACATTTTTGCAATATGAGAAAAAGAAAGTGTGTTTATTTTCACCTTTACAGGGGCAATTTTCCCATAGCAACAGGGTTTCATTAACGTATCTAGCTTTCCTATTGTTTGTCAGATGTATCTAATTTGGATGAAGTTGTTTCAGAAGCTAATTACTAAGGATTCCTCACCTACAAATGTATCTTCATGCAGGTTTGGACTTTGTTATCCCATTGAGATACAAATGACTGTTCGAAGTTACTGAACACCCTTTGAAAAGTAAAGGGAAAAAACATACTTTGTTTATATAACTCCAGTTGGATTAAAACATTATTTGGGTTCCTTCAGTATCTTTTTAGAGAGATAACAGGGGTCAAAGGAGCACAGTCCAGCTCAGATTAGTCTAGCACAGATTAATACCTATTTCAGCCCTAACCTGGAGAAGAGCCTTATTAAGAAGTGTGGTGTGCAAAGAAAGCTCTTATTTACATGGGCGAAGGCAAAGGACAGGCAGATTTACAAAGAGAAGTAAAACATATAACCAATAAATAAATGGCTTGAACCTGCCATTTTGTCTTCATTTCTAATGCTCTTTGTACTTTGTCTACATTGGAAACTGAGAATAAAATCATTCTTGCTGAACTGAACAGTCACAGTATCAGGGGAAATGATTCACTAAAGCAGCAAAACTTACCCAAACTTCCAGTAAGAGAATGGTTTTTCCTTATAACCTCCTTCTGAAGTCATGGGAAGGTCACTTAAGCTGCATGCATTTGTGTGTTTTGACCAAAACTGTGGCACTCAGCCTATTTTTCACCAAAACTTGCTATTAATAGACTCCCTGTGCCTACTCCAGGCATACCTACCACGTGTGTTGGCACAGTGTGAAATGCCAGGAGCTGCTGCAGGGTCTAAGACAACTCCAGGCTCCTTCTGAGGCATCAGCCTTCCACAGCTTCCTGTTCCTTCATGACCCAAGCTCTTGAGTTCCAGAGCTCCACTTGACAAAATAAAAATGCAGAGGCAGCCCCTATACTGCTTTTCATAATTTGTAGTTCTAGTGTTTGTTGTTTATTTGCTCATTCATAAAGTGTGGCGTGTTGTTCCAGAGCTGGAATGTTCCAGCTGGTGGATTTTCTCCCTGCTGGTTTTCCTGGGAGTAGCTCAATTTGTTACAGACCATGAGCAGACACTTTAAAGACCTCTCAGAAGTCCTAAAACTGATAGACCTTTTTCAGTAACAAAAGATATAGAGACTTCTTTATAAAACAGAATGTTCTCTATCAGTGCCTCCAAACAAGTGCATATTGCAGCAGCAAGCCCCAGAAGGAAAATAATCAGTGAATGATAGGAAAATTAATCCTTAGTTGATTTACATATTCAGGTTCTTCCCTCTTCAATAAGTCCGACTGTTGCAGAGAAACAGGTTTGGTTATGCAGTGTCTGGTGGATTTAATTTAATAGTGCTTCTCCTATTTTGAATGTAGAAGAGGTCATTTATTTGATAATTAAGATATACTCCTGTTAGCAGCACAGGCAGGAAGACACTCCCTGCATTATCTAGGCATTTGTTCCTGAAAACAGGATCCTTCTGTCTTCTTCACAAGTGGTCAAAGATCAGTTTTCAACCAAGTTTGATCACCAGCAAACACTGTGCTGCTGAACAGGCTGTTCCAGGCTCTTGTTCCTCTGACTCTTTGAAGGTCCTCACTTTTGTCCCAGTGTATTCCTGCCCACATTAGGGCTGTATGCCAATGTTTTTTCTCTTCTCCATCTATTAGTTACCCACAACATGTTAGTTCAGAGCATTTCTCTTCTGGTTGTCTGTGGAGCTTGGCAGAACGTTTACATAAACTGTTGTCGTTAACTGATGTCTTTCACTTCTGTGCCACACATCCCATGGGCCTTTCCTGGTTCTGTTTCTCCTTTCCTCTCTGAGACATCACCTGATCCGTGCTGGGAGATCAGATGCCTCTCTCTCCTTCAGGGATGGTGCCAGTCCGTGCGTGCCCAGCTCAGCACTGCAGCCCCTCATTTCTTTCAGAATGCCTCTAACTTAAAGCCATGATTATAATAATGTGATTCTCATGTAGTTTGTGGATTTATTTCTTAATTGCTTGAGCCTTAATTGCTTCTGTGCTGCTACACACAGAATACATGCTTGCATCCTCTGAAGGCAGTAGCTAAATGCCACTAACTTCAGTAGGACCAGGATTTGACTCATAGGTTTTAAGGTTGTTTTTCCTATTTTAGTAAAAAACTAGCATATCTTGGACTATTATTTTAGAGAATAAAATATCATTTTAGCATTTAAAGTATACAGAGAACTATAAGTCATAGCTGGTGCATTGGAAAAATGATTTCAGAATTTTAAGAAATTAACCTTGATAATTGAAAGCCTCTGGCAGTGTGATCCTCTTCACTTCTGAGGCCATTGGTAAAGTAAAGCAAAATGTCTGGTTAACCTCTGGTTCATTCTCCAACCCAGATGAGATTCTCCAGCATCCCAGTAACACTCCTTTTGGCCTTGAGCCTTCTTTGGAATAACAACGTGAAGATTGCAAAAAGTCTCACAAAACCTAAGGCCATCTGAAAGAAGTCTTACCTGAAGATGTGTGTGGAGCTCACTTTGAAGTCTTCTGTGCACTCTGGCAGTGAGGGAGGCAACTGCCATGGGAGGATTTTGGTTTCATTATGTACTAAGACATCAAATGAGAGCTCATCAGCCCATTTCTGTAAGTAACAGCCAGTCCTCAGATGGGAGCATGTCCTGGTCTGTGCCAGCTGTGGCCAAATTTTAGTGACCTGCACTAGAAAAGCTCTTTTGCTTATATTTCTGAAGACTTCCCTGGATTTCACATCACTTAAATCTGGCCTGTGTTCTATTATGCTACAACAGTGCTGTAGTTTTAGCTGTGGGTATCTCTTGCAGATCAATCCTGTATGATTCAGATCAGGATGTGGCTCATTCTGTATCACAGTAGTAGGCTATGAAAGAAGGTGTTTGGAAACTGCCACTTGGCTCTGCCACACGTTTGTATTGACTCTCAGGAATAACACTTCACCTCAGTATATCTCAGGTTATTCATGAAAATATCTGAATGTGATGTTGACCCACTTCCAGAGAGCTTGCAGTTGAAAAGCCCTGAGCTGCAAGAATGCAAGAAAATGGTTCTTCACAGGCTGAGAGGAAGATTCAGCCAGTGAATAGAGCAGTTTATAATAAAACATCTCACCAATATTGAAAGGGATGAGACAGAAAAATAAGAAAGGTTAAATGGCGCCTGTATAGCTTTTCCTTATGTCCAAATTCTAATCACGTGCTTTCAGAACTGCTAAGGAATGGGCTGTGGATGGAAAACAAACAATCAGATGTCAGGTAATTACAAGCTGCTTGACTAGTTTGGTAGCTACACATCATTTGGTTGAATTTGTCTTCAGGATTGCAGATGGAAAGTTGACTACTTCACCAGCAATGCAGAAAAGTTACTGTGTCAGCAATTCTAAGTTATTCTAAGCCTGTGTTTTATTCCATCCTTCATCAGTATTGCTCCATGAATAGGAGAAACCTGTTCTAACCACAAAGTGAGATTTCCCAGAGCATTGAAACTGATGCTACAAAGCCTGTCCTGTGGCACTCAAGGGTTAACTTCTCTGAAGATACCGTCTGCAGATTCAGTTCATGGGGAGAGCTGTTATACCCACAGCATCTCTAATGCTGGGATTTATTCAGGGCTTGGCAGTACTCTCTAATCTGAGAATTCTTGTTTAGCTACAAAAATAAAATTTAAAAAAAAAGTGCTGAATTGTAGATGGTACAAAGACTAATGCTCTCAACCCAGATCTCTTAAAATTGACGTTCTCCATCCTACATTTATTTTCTGATTCTGAATTTATCCAAGACAAAGCCTGCTGACAGATCCTGGCAGCTTTTCTAATGCTACAGAGCGGGCAGCCTGACCCATCATGGTGCCAAGTTCATGCTCAGCTCAGCAGAGGGCTGGGGGAAGGGAGAGGAGGCAGAGGACACTTCTGAACTGAACCTGCCTGATACCACCTGTACTTTTGACTACAGTCCTGTGCCTTTTCATGGACCTTGCACCTCTGCTGCCCAGATTTTGTAGAGCTCTCCCTGAGCTGCAAATTCACCCTTGCTGGCTGATTGTGAAGTAGCTCTTGTAGCCCAAAACCAGCATATGGGTCCATAACCTTCTATGGCTCAACACTTGCATCTGTGCATTGTTTAGTGAAATGTAGACCTGCCAGCCAGAATTCATTGTCTACTGTCACCCAGCCATGGTTTGAAATGTGTAATAGAGCACAGAAAGCAATAACCTAGCTGTCTGATCCTGGCTTTTTTTGTAAATATATATGCAGTGAGGAGAATTTCAGAGTTGCAGTGGGGAGAGTTACAGAGAACAGGGTATGAAGTGGTAAAAAGCAACTGAAACAATAACTCTGAAACTAACCTCTACCAAGAAAGGACAACAGCTTTGCTGCAAGATGAATTTAGGAGAGCTATTTTCTGCCCTGCCACTTCCCCGTGACTTCCCCCGTGCACCATCTAAATGCCACTCAGCCACGAGCCAACTGGCAACATTTATGCTCTGGCACACTGGGCAGGATTGACCCACCCAGGAATGTGCCCTGCCAGACCTGCTTCATCCGGACGTTTTTTCCTTAATTATGTTGCTCCCGGTCAGATCTGTGAGGGTTTGAATGCGCTACAGCTCTGTGCGAATGTACCCTGCTAAAAAAAAACAACAAAAAACCCACCAAATTAAAAAGGCCTGCCCTTATTTCAAATAATCCACCTGCTGCTCACCCATTGAGCTTGTGCAAAGTGGGTATAAAAAGCTATCAGCTCTGGGAGAGTGGTATTTCCTTCGTGCCTTGTCAGGAACAGGGACAAATCCCATCTATTGAGGGTGGCACTGCCATGTGGCAATACGAAGGAGTGAATCAAAAAGCAAAAAATCTTTTTAACTCTGTGGGAAAGCTACCTTTGGACAGGCTGATTGAGAACTGGAAGTGCAACCCATGGAGAGAGCTGACCCTGAATGAAGGGCCTTGAGGTCGCAGGTTTGTTAATGATCTTTTGGCAGATTAATTGGTAAAACACCTTACTGGTATCCTAGAACATGTGTCACTCTTTTTAGAAACATTATTATTAATTTGCCAGTTGCTTAAAAATTATATAACCAGCAGTTCTGTGCCAAGATTGCTTTGGAATAGAGAAATGCTGTATTCTCGTGCCAAGAATCTCACAGACTAAACAGAACCCACTGGGAGCCCTTGCTCTAGATGGGAACTTGTGTTTATTTTAACTTGCGAATAAATCAGATGAAAAATGGGTCTTCTAAATTCTTTTTGTTTTTGTTATTATTGATGTGGGTCCCCAATGGGTCGTCTGCATGGAGGGGAACCTTTTGAAGACAGCTTGAAAGGAAGTTGTGTCCAACTCCCAAGATATTCATCAGGAGCATGAAGGGGGTTCTTACATGATCCAGCTTTCATCTTCTTTTCTTCGTGATGCCTAAACTACTGTAGGCAGGGAAGAATAAGGTCTGTCTTTCCCAAGATTAATTGGTTTGATTGTTTACTCAAGCACAGAACTACCCAAGGCACACATCTGGATTTTGCAATGTGAGCAGCTGGGTGGGTGCTGTGGCAGCGTGTGGGGCCAGGCTCCCTGCTCAGCCATCCCAGGCAAGGTCATTCACTTGGAGCACTCTTTGGCAGGGAACAGTCAGGAGGGTTGTGCACGCTCTCAGGCAGGGCAAATGGAACCATCTTTAAGCAAACAGAAGAGCAAGAAATGAATGGCCTTTGTTAAGGAAAGAAATGGAAATGTTTTCTAGTTAAACAAGCTGTCATTTAGGACTTAATAGCATGTGCATGTTGGAGAGCCAGCCCACATGCCAGCTGTGCTTTGGGAATAAATGGGCAGGGAAGGGGAAGGGGAGGGTGCAGTTCCACTCCAGCACTGGCTTTTTCATTGAAAATCCTGACATTTTGAATTGGTGCCCCAGCTGTTTTAAAACTGGAACTTGGATCAGAAAGTTAATGCAAGTGGATTTTCATCCTTGTTTTCAGCTAGGAAAAAGTACAGTTTGCACCCTTGTTTCTTAATTTATGCGATTAAAACAAGAGAAGAAAATTATATATGTTTTTAAAGCTCAAATAAAATGTCAAGGGAGATACCCCTTGGCTGCTTGCCTCTTCCACTGAAGGTGAAACCCTAGCTACCATTAGTGATATCTCAAGTCATACTTGGAGTCCAGAAAAAAGCTCTTCTCTGCTCTTGGATGAGCAGCATATAGGTCAAATGAGCTTCTGAGACCCTAGATTAACTCCAGCAAAGTCCATACATTTTTTTCTGCAGTACCTGGGCATTGATACTGGTTCTATGTCATGCCAGAATAAGTCTTTGAAGACCAACTCCATTACTAAATAAAGTTACCTCACCAATACTTCAGCAAATTATGTGTTCCTTATGAAAGAGAGCAAAATCTCAATGCAAAACTGCAAGAATAACTGTTAAAAATTATAGTGCCTTATAAAAACTATTATAGGCCCTAAATAAAATCCCTTAGTGCTTGATTAGACAGTGCCTCTGACTCCTTAGAGCCACTGTAAGTTGTGCTTTGCTGATTATATATCTTATACTGTGTTGTGATCTTCATCCCATAAGAGAAGAGATTAGACAGGAATCATTTCATTCATCAGCAAAATAAACTCTTGCAGAGGAACTCAACAGCTACTCAGCCATCTACAATGGCTCTGTGCAACGTTTTCAAACCATTGATCCCAGTAGCCTGGTAGAAAAGAATTTTTCTGCCAGCTGTCTTCTGCTTTCATGTTCTTAAGGGCTGGCTTGAGAGGTGGCACTGCAGAAGGGGCTGAGGAAGAAAGTGGAATACTGTTGTGAATGTGCTTTGTGGAAGAGGAAGTGGGCTCCTTAACTTCACCAGCCACACTACAGCAGCTTCCTGATTTTGTGACAAGGATGACAAATCTGCCCCACGCCAGGCAGTGTGGGAAGTGATGGTGGCATGTGCAGATTTTCATACTGTCTTGACCCCTTCATCTCATGGCATCCCAGGACATACTTGGGTTTCCAGCCTGGCCAGAATGACTGCTGTTTGTAAATGCAGCTCCTTATTTTGCAACACAAACACTCAGATGGGTTTTTTCAGTATGTTTTCATGAGCAACATAATGTTTCAGGAAGACTTTTAAGGAATTGCAGTTTAGAGCCAAATTCAGCAACAGCATTAGAAATGGGCAAGTCCTCTAAAGCCAAAAGAACCATGTTTGTATCCATTAGAGAAGAATTAACATTGACAGAAACAGTTTGCCTTGTTGGCCAGAGTTAACGACTCCTCTGATGTGTACCAGGTCATTTTGTTTGTCATTCCTGGAGTACAGAAAAGATTTCAAAAGGCTTTAGCAAGATGCTAAAAGATGGAGTGGTTCTCTGCTCCCTAGCAATAAGACACAAATAATTTTAGTATGGAAATTTGACTGTTGCTTTTTTCCTAACCAAGACAACAAACAATATATCTCTGTGTGCACTATTCTAAAAATATCTCATCTCTGCATATGTGTCTCTGATGTGGGAGGAGAATGCTTTCAGTTTGCTGCGCTCTTTGTGTGAGGCAAGTGAATAAAAACTACCCAGCAAATGCTGAAAGGAAAATTATTTTCCTAACCTTGGAAGGGAAGAGGGAAGCTGATGGACTTGTGCCCTTAGGACAAGGCTCTCTTTTGGTCAGAGAGAGGCAGAGCCCACCTGTAGTTCTTAGTTACATGCTTCACACATGAAACACCCAGGGTAAGAGGTAATTCTGTTGGGTACTGTATCTACTGGTTGTATAATGTGCTGTGTGGGAAAACCCAATGTGTTCACTGTGCCTCTACTGGTGGTGCCAAAGAAGAGATGCCCAGGAGTACCCAGGTGTTGGTAAGGATAAGCATATGTTGAGCTGTATATCAGGTTCTCAAAGAACATAAAAGTGGAAGCAGTGGTGGGAGAGAATCTTCTTCTTTTAGTCCCTAATGGTTCCCATCTGATGTGAAAGTAATCTTCCTGGAAAAGACCATAGGCTTGTGTCAAACTGGTTTTTCTTCCAGTGGAAACCCGAGTGTGGGAGAGGATGAGAGTGCACAGCTAAGGCTCACTCGGGTGGACACTGAGACACTTACCTCCAAGGTTTAGCTACAAAATAAGCACAGCAGCTGACCTAGATGGCAGCTTGATCAGAGTCAAGGGACTGTGACCTATGTCCTAAATCCTAGGACAGCTTACCCTGCTTTCTTCTGGCTCATGTGTCTCTGTCCTGGTGCCAATGCTCTCCACATGCAGCAAAATGAAGAGTAGGTACAGATGGAGGGCAGAAATTTCATACTGCCCTCTGTGCATCCGACTTGATTTGGTTGAAGAATGGAAAGAAATTAGGGAAATCAAACCAGAGCAAGCTCCCTCACAGTGATAAGTATGTTCTGAGGGCAAGAAAGATGCTTTGTTGAGCAGGAATCTGCAAGATGATCTCTGAGGTGCTTCCTCTGTGTATTTGTTCTGCCAGTGGAACATTTGCTTTACATATTACTGACAATACAGGCACAGTCTGTTGGCTTTTCCAGATGTTGATTGTCCTGATTTGAAGCTTCTTCCTGTTGTTTTAGTTGTTTGTGTGTCTGAATGGTGGGTTAGATGTACTGCTTGTTAAACAAATAATTAAACATTGAGAGCTTTGAAATCCAGTATGTTTAATTAATGAGCTTTGCTCACTTGATGAAAAAGATGTGTACTTAAATCATTACAAAACAAGTATAGTTTTTTCAGTAGTGAACTGTTATGACAATTTGAACTGTTTACTAGTTCATTAATAATTTCTTCATTAAACCTTAAAAAGTCACCGAGCAGAAAATCAAAGCTTCACATAACATTTGCTGTGTTGCCTTGTGTATTGTCTCCCCCCAGATTCTCCATCTATGTGCTTTCTCCAAACTCCTCCTCTGCAAAACCATGCTGCCTTATATGCTGGGATTAGAGTTAATTATTAGTTTTAAATCTTGCTGTACCTTGGACCAAGGTCTGTGGTGATGTCCTGTGGTGCTAGTGCTGTACAAGTGCCAAAAAAAAAAAAAAAGCAGTCTTTGCTCAGAGGAGTTTCTGTAGAGCTCATAAATGCAGGCATCAGCTGCAATGCCTTGTGACACACTTAATTAACTGCTGCACTGGCTGCTAAAGCTGAAACACTTTGGAAAACTGTATCTGCTGCATCTTTTGCTTTCAGTGTTATCTCCAAGTCTGAATGCATTTTGTAAAGGGCAGAGAGGAAAGCAGAGACAGGCAAGGATCGCTCTCTCCCAGTCTATGGGGTTTGGTTATTAAAATGAGCTGCTGAAGTGGTCCTTTCCTATCATGCTGGGGTCTCAGGATAGGTTGGGGGCCACCATAGTGGGGTACCCACCTGAGCAAGCTGCCACAAGCTCAGGAAGATCGTGGGCGAGGGTTTAGGCTGGCACATTAGACTTTGTGCACCAGAATAACCATCCACATTTCTGTCACTAGCATCTCCCTCCTGTGGGCTTCAGACCCAGCATCATTCCTCTGTGTGGGCCACCTGCAGAGGGAAAGCATCTATGAGAATTTTTAATTACATGGGGTTTTTTCCTAAACCAGACAGCTGAATAGCAAGCAGGACACAACTATTCTCATGTCTCTTACCAGCAACATGACCTGGGGTAAGGTGAAAGCAAAAAAAAGGTGAGGTAAGCTCACCTCCCCACATCACAGTGTCCAACACCGGTGACAGGTCCATTACATCTCCAATTTTGGGCAGAAATTAGAGGAAGAGGACTTCAGGAATAAAACAAATCCTTCCAAAAGCTAATAAACACATAATAGCTTATTTTCCAAAAGCCATTTGGGCATTTGCTTCAAATGGACCTGTCAGATTCCAACAAGCTAATTGATGAACAAGGCAGTGAAAGAAAAGGGTCTTCAACATGACCTTGGCTGTGGGCTCTAACAAGAATCCTTCCTCTGCACACCGCTGTCTGTGCTGTAACTAGCTGCTGCCCACTGCTGCTGCAGTGCCAATGCTAATGCAGCAAAATCCCCTTTTCTGGCCTACAACAGCTCTTTGGGAATTGAATCGCATCCTGCTCCAACTTATTAAATCAAACACTCCAGCACCAAGCCTTGCCAGTGGCCCCTCTGCCATTATTAAGACATTTCTTTCCAGTGTGGGACTTTGCGGTACTGGAGCTGCTCCTCAGCGGTGTCTGGGAATCACTGACTTCACACCAGTGGCACTTCTCACCTTTAACCACTGAAAACTCCTGGCACTCCTCTGTTAGTACCATTGCAATTCAAAATGTGTCTGTGCTGAGGGAGTGGTAAGCCTGGAATTCCTGACCTAACCCCTGGCTCTGCCTGTTCCTAATTCTCCCACTCTACAATCCTGGAGTTATGCCTCTAGAGAGGAAAACAAAGTTCTGATAAATCCTGAGGCAGGAGTCAAGCCCTGCATTCCTCCTGACTGTTTCTATCACCAGTTGGCCAGGGAGAACATCTCACCCTTCAGTGGTGGTGTCCTCACTACAATAAAAAGGGATCCAAATCATTCCCTTTCCCTCAAAGCTGGAAACATGAAAATATGTGAAAAGCCAAGATACAAATTCTTCCTGAAAAGTTATTGTTCCCTAGGCAGATTTCTCCTGTCGTCTGTCTTTGTTTAATGGCTTTTCCATAATAAATAGAGGGTAAAGGCTGAAAAAACAACATGGTGCATAATTTCTGCTTTCCCATGACTGTAAGCTTTAAGGAACAGCACTGAAATTGGTAAATTTACAGCACCATAGCTGAACTCAACATTTAACCTGCATTCCCATCACCTCATTTTCCGTAGCAAAATGTCCCTGCTGAAGGTTGGAGGGTCAGTACAGTCATCACCTGAA
This sequence comes from Illadopsis cleaveri, assembly GCA_013399915.1. Lineage (NCBI taxonomy): Eukaryota > Metazoa > Chordata > Aves > Passeriformes > Timaliidae > Illadopsis > Illadopsis cleaveri. The sequence continues at coordinate 384,469 of VXBB01010834.1, forward strand.
CATCCAGGGTCAGGCTCCACTTTTGTCAGAAGGGTTGAGCCCTTGGAAAGAGAAACAAATATGTATAGCGTGTGGCTGTTGTAAAAGTTAGTGTTTAGAAGAAAACCAGTGCAGGTATTGGAGGGTGGACAGGGTGTGCTGCCACACTCACCCATCCCCACAGGGCCTCTGAGGGCTGGCTGCTGAGACACCCCACAGTGTGCAGAGACAGGTACTGCCAAGCTCTCCTCTCTGCCTAATATTCTGCTTGTCCTCTTTACTGCATTTAAGGACAGATTTCTTCAGCTCTGATGTGGCCCCACAGCCCCAGCAAAAAAGCATTGTGCTGCTGGAGATCCAGCCCAGGTCCCCTCATCAGAATGAGCCTGCCCAACAAGCCCAGAGCTGCTTATTTTTTCAGGCAGTTTCCATTTGGCTTTTAATGAAAGGAAAGGAGTGTCAAGTTGGACTGTGCTTTTTATTTACATGTTTTTCAGTGTATCTCCAATCTGACCAGGACATAACCTTTTTTGAGGCATGTGAGCCAATGTCAGCTGAACACCCTGGCTGCTTTAGAGTGGTTTTCAAAAGCAAGCCCCATAGCATGAGAGAATATGGGATTTGAGGAATGAAGGGAGTTGTAGAAGTATGCATTTCCAGGGTCACAGGATCTGTTACGCAGGCAGAGTCATACCTACACTGTTGTAACAGACTCCCCAGAGAACTCACACCCTCAAATACTCCATCCCTGAACTCTCAGCTTTGTCTTCCTGTGGAGGCAGTCAGTGTTATTTTATCCAGAGAGATGTGTAGTTTTGGAGGATCTATAATCATAAGTGAAATCATGCCCTGAAGTCATGCTTTCTGACAGGACTGACCAAGTTTTTGTTCTTGACTTCAGTGGCAGAGCCGCAGTCTGAGCATACTCATGCCGAAAATAGAGGGAAGAATTTAATAACTATGACATATTGGGCCACATCATCACAGCCTTTATTTAGATTTTTGAGAAAAGTATGTTATTTTGCAGTGGTGTGTTTGGTTGGAAATGGAAGCTTAAACCTCCTAATTCTAGATTTGCAGCTTGAAAATACATGGTTTGGATTCTCAGTTTTAAAGACTCATGGAAAGGATGCCTGCAATTAGGTCAGTACACACAGCCTGAAATGATCACTGAGCCACTGCACAAACACAGTACTAGCAGTGAACCACACAAGCTGGATGTGAAACCAGATAGATGTGAAACAGTTTAAAAGGTTTTGGATGCTGAGTGTGCTGTGGGGATGTGCACCAGCAGTCACAGCTCTGTGCACTGCACCTCACACTGCCCTGTTGAAACCAGGGGCCCCCATGGGAATGCTGTGATGAGGAGCTCATGGAGCTATGATTCTTGGGACACTCCTCTGTGGTCACCCTTGGCGCTGTGTCACTTGGGTGTGGAGCAGTCTCTGGTTAGTTCCAATTGCTGAGGGAAGGTGGCTCCCCTCCTCTTGCACCCACTGTTTTGCCACTGGCACTGTGGAGTCACTACAGCAGATTCATTCCCAGCAAAACCCAAAGCTAATAGCTTTACATCAAGGATGAACTTGACCTTTCATTCTTAATAGCTCTAAAGGCAAAAGATCTGAGAAAAACATGTCAATATTCTTGACTATTGATGTTTGGTTGTGCAAATATTTTTCATCTGATAGAAGGGGTCTTAGTTCCTCACCCTGAAGCTTTGTCAGCTGGGGGATTCAAACTTGCAATATGCTCATTCACTGGCGGAACAAGTTTGGTTTCTTGGAGGGGTAGAACAGAAAATAGTAAAATAAAAGACCATGACCTAGCAATGCCCCCTGGCTAACCTTGTGCAAGGGGCAGGGATAGTATCAAAGCAAAGACTTGCATAGCTTTCCTGTCCCACATGGGCAGACAAACTGCTGCTCAGGCTTTGCTCTATGCCATCTGAGTCGGGAACAGGAGCTTAGTATTTAAAACCAGGGTTAAAAGGAGGCTATTATTAAATTTATTATTAAATTGAGTTATTAATTAAAAAACCCAAACCCTGGAAAAATTCGAAGAGGAACTTGTCACAGCATTGCACAGGTATTTCTTGGATTCCACAATCATTACTTTGACTGTTACAAGCAGTGTCACTGTTATGTGGTAGGAGCAAGCGTAATTCCCCACACTGAGAGCCAAGGAGGCTTTCCAGACCTGCCTCTGTCTCATCCTAAAATAGACCAAAGACTCACAGTTCCAGAGCAAGGAGTCATGGCCCATTTACAGACATGGGCCACGGAGGTTTGCTGTCTCTGCTTGGTCAGCTGTCTGAGCACTGAAGAAAAGGAGAGACTAGAAGAAAGTGAGGCAGCACTGGAGAAAATAAAACCTGAAATGCAGAGCTCTGTTAGGGAAAATGTTCCTCTCTCTGGACTGTTCAACTCATATTAACCTGCTACATTTGGAGTTGAATAGTAGGCAGAGATAACACATTTGAGGACCATAAAGTGAGTGGACTGGAGGGATGTGTATAAAAGTTGTAAAAAGCTCACTTTCCATCTGTAACAAAAACCAGTTTAAAATTAATGGTTCCTCTAACCACACATGATTTCCCTTCTGGAGATTATAATGACTTGTATTTTAATTTGCTCTTTGATTTGTTTCTGGTCACTGATCCACGGAGGATGCTTGCTGCAGCATCATTTAGCAGGAATTAGAATGTGTGCATGGAAAGCAGAACTGGTAATATGTTATTTATGATTGATCAGCATGACATGTATGGGGTTTTTTGACAGCCAGCATGGCTGATTGCAGCCTTCACTGCCAAAAGACCCAGCCACAGTAGATCACCTGACAGGACAAAAAACCAAGTTTGGGGTTCAGTTTTTCCTAGATGGAGTGAATTTAGTCCAGCTTTTTATTAGAAGTTGTACCTAATTTGCAAGGTGATTTTTTTGGGTGGCTTACAAGAAAGTTGAGACCTACTGATTTCCACTGGTATGACCACTGCCAGCAGATGTAAATACCTTTATGGCTGTGTGCTGGTTTAGCACAGATGGTGAAGTGCAATAGGTGAATTCTTTTAAACTGACAACCAAAATAGCCAATTGCATGTAGGGATCCACCTCTGGGAAACACACAGCCTTAAAAGTTGGAAGGAAAGCTGGGGTCGCTCTCTTCCTTCCAGCTTCACAGGAGGTAAGGCAGTCCTGGCTCTCTCTCCTTTGGAGGGGGGGC
>VXBB01010834.1:387897-439451 GCA_013399915.1 Illadopsis cleaveri
TCTCTGTTCCTTGAAATGAGAAATCCTTTGCCTTGAAGCTGCTTATCTTTAAAAGGTGACACCCCAGATGCCTAAGTTCCACGACCCATAAGCAGCTTAGGCAACTGCTAATGAGAAGAGACCACATGGAAACAGATTTTCCCCCGGGGGGCTGTTTCTGTGAGAGTTCCGACCCACAAAAGAACTTCTCTAGGTTGTCAGTGAGACAAAAATTCCATAGTAAACAAGAGACTCCTCTCCTGAAGAATTGATGAAAGACTATATTTAAATGGTGAAACTGACTGAATGTCATAAGTTTTGTCTCTATGTGGTTTGTAAGAAAGTGAGTATTTGTGGGGGAAGAAAGGGATTTTAAAAGTTTCATTTTCTCTTCTTTTTCTTATTGTGTGTTAATAAACTATCTTTTTACTTCCAAGTTGAGCCTGTTTCGCCTTTTTTTCCTCCCAAAATCCTATCTCTCAATCGGCGAACGTAAAACCACCACAGGCTGTGTCAGCAGTGCTTTTCTTTGCTTATCACAGGAAGGGGAACCATCCAGCATGTCAAAAATTATCAGCTTCACCTCCTTTAACAGGTCATTGTCCCTTTGTGTCTATAAACGTGCTCAGTGCCCATGGGAGAAGGCCTAAGGAGACACTCTGCAGGAGGGAGATGTTTAAGACCCTCCTATACCCTAACCCATAGGGTGGGATGCATTTTCCTCTTCACAATTTTCCTTAACAGCCTGCATAGAACAGAAACAAGCAAAGGGGCTGTTTCTAAGGACAAATCCTATTTGTGATAGACAATAACATGCATGTGTGGTCAGGTAAGCATGCAAACTGCTTCCTCAAGGTGGTATTAATTTCAAGCCTTTGCCAGCTCAAAATTGCCTGATGCTGGCTCCACCTCTGCCAGGGATGCCACTGTTCCCATGGCAACTCACCATCTCCCATTTTAATCTTCCCCTTCCTTTCCATTAAGCAAGATAACTCCCAGATACAGAGTGAGGAAACAGAGTCCAGGTGTGGTACAGTTTGCATTAACACTTGTTTAGGAGGAGGATGCCACTGCAGGCTATTACAACCTCCATCACTTGACCCCTTACCTCTCACAGAGGAGTTTTCCAGCCCACCCTGTGCTGCAGGGTATCATGAGAAAAAAGCAGGACTGTGAGGCCTATGCACTTTCAGGGCCTGGAAAAGGCAGTGTCCATAGTCCCTTAAGTTTATAGCAATTGTATATAGTCTTCAGAATCCTTCTTGCCAAGATGCTACACAGTAGTTATGGCTGTACAGTGAGCCACCAGACCCAAAGCATATGATCCCTGAGGCACATCCCCATTTCCCAGGATACAGTGACCCATCAGCAAGGCAAGACAGCCCTTCCTCACCCTGATATTGGAAGTTGCAAGAAGTAAATCAGTACTCCTGGTTTTGAAGAGCAGATAGAAACATGGGGGAATAGAAGTCCAAATTTAGGGGCCCCTTGCAACCCCTTAACATTCTATGATTCTATTATGGTTTTTTTAAAAAAGTCAGGCATGTAGGCAGGACATACAGGACAGTATGGCATTTGACAGCTTTGTGCAGTTTCCTTTGCATTTCTGCAGCACTTTTTTTCTGTTAAGAAATGACTACAGGAAGAAGGTCAATTTAGGACCAAAACAGTCCAACAGGCTTATTTCTGCCAGGTCCTTTCTTGACTGTAGCCACTGCTTCAAATGACTTAGCTGTGTGCTCTCCTTTTCCCCTGCAGTTGGCCATGGGCAGAGCGAGGGTGATCGTATGGTTGTCTCAGATTTCCACGTCTTCATCAGGGACAGTTTGCAGCACATTGATCTCATGAAGAAAGAGCACCCTGAACTGCCTGTTCTCATCCTGGGGCACTCCATGGTAAGCACCACCCCCAACCCCTCCCAGCAGCACCCAGGACATGTATCATAGTCTGGTGGTACTATGTGGATGACAGGAAATAACTTATTCCACAGCAGGAAAACAAAACTACAGGGAACCTTCCCTTCCAGTTAATTCACTGACTGATTTGCCAGCATGCTATAACCCCGAGATCTGCCTTGAGTAAAGACAGTCCTTTAGTTTTCTACCCCCACTATGGCCCTAATTAGTGCCATTTGCAACAAGAAGCCTGTTTTTTAACACAGCCATTCATTCCCGTGGCTATGTGGTGAGTCTCACCAGCTCCCTGCAGCATTGGGCTTCTCCTTTCATTTTAATGGGTAACCAGGAGGTTAAGTCCTCCAAAGCTTTGTGAACAGCATGGGGATGAAACATGAAAATACGCTGTAGCCTCATTCTGTTAAACAACCTAACAGGAAAATGTACCAGGGATTAAGGCTGCAAAAACAAAGACACTGATTTGGTGAACAGATCTGAAGCCTGATTCCAACAGCACGAGCCAAATCCCTTTATTCAAGCTACCAGTATTCCCACTGATGTCATTGATCTGCCCTCCTTGCCTTCCCAGAGGAGAGGAGAATGAATAAGTACTTTGGGAGTCAGTCCATGCTCAGATAAATAAGTGTTCTTGCATAAGAAGGCATGGCATACTCTGAAGGGCTCCTGCCCTCCAAAGCCACTGTAACAAGGAGCAATTTTCCAGTGAGGTCTTTGAGATGCTTCTCGTTGCTGCTCCATTTAACAAGCCCCTGATTCTCCAGCAGTGTGGAAGTTCACCAAATATTTCCCTTGACAACTAATCCTCTGCAAACTTTCCCAAGCAAACCCACTGGATCCCTTCCTTCTGCACCCCTCGCTATCAGCTCCTGTCCTCATGCAGGATGGCTCAGTCTGGCTGTCATTCAGCTCTGGACCATGGGCTGGGTGTTTGCTGTCAGGCCCTTGGCACAACACTGTGGGGCTGGAGGGGCTGGGGACACTGAGAAGAAGAATATTTAATTCCCATTAATTAGTAAAGATTTTCACATGCCAGTGGCAGCATTGCTGTTGCCCAGGTTACCAGTGGCACAGCATGGAGCAAGCCCGGCTTCACAGCATCTTCCCAATGCTGCACCAGTCTGTCAAGCTGATAAACCTCAACTTACTTTTCAAGTCCCACCTGAACTACCTCTTCAGACATTTTCTTCTTACTTCTTAGTCCTTTTAATTAAGGAGGACACAAAGCATCCCAGGGAGCTGATGGACGTTGCATGGAGAGTTGAGTTCAGTGTGACATGAGGGTTTATAGGATGAGAACAGAAACCAGATCTCTTCTCCCCCACAAAAACCAGCCACTTCCAGTGCTTCTACTCCTCCAGCCTTCCTTGCTGACCACACTGCACTTTCAGTGGGACAGAAGTAATTGCTTGCTTGGACTAAACCCCTTCCAGTAACAGGGTTACTATACAAACAACATGTTGGCACCTGTATTAAGCTGTGGGCTGTTATTTTGCATTGCAGGGGGGAGCCATCTCCATTCTGACAGCTAGTGAGCGACCCAGTGAGTTTTCAGGCATGCTGTTAATCTCTCCTTTAGTGGTAGCCAGCCCAGAAGTCGCTACTCCCATCAAGGTAAGAGCAAACCCGCGTTGCACATGGTCACCTTGCTCTTCTGCAGAAGGAAAAGTGTTAAGACCTCTGGCCTTGAAATGCAAAACCCTGCTGGGGTCTGAGCCCCCCAGATGCCAGTCAGTACTTCTCTTCTAAGTGCCTCCCCCACAGTTCTACCTACTTTTCAGAGGGGAAGTGAATCCTGAACCTGTCCAGAAAAACCTATTTAAGCAAGAGATGGGTACTGGTGGTAGCAGACTGTGCTTTCTTCACCTCACCCTGTGGCAGCCCACACAATGCCTTCCTTTCCCTTCCTCTCCTACAGCTTTCTTCCTGACTCATGCAGAGTCTGGTATAGTTGCAACACAGGCTGCTGGCTAAGTCAGGCCAGGGTTATTTTTGGCATTTGGGGGATGACCAATTTCTGAACAGAACTAGAGCTCCTGAGTCCCAGAAATCTTTTATGAGCCTCAAAAGAGGCTTCCAGCTAAAGCATCACTGCCCCAGCTGCATCCCCCTTGGCTTGGGACCATAACTGGTTCCTGTCCAGACCATCTCTTTTGGTTTGCATTTAGGCTTTATCCCCCCTCCCATTCACATCTGCCCTCCAGAGCTGTGTCTGATCCACAATTGCATTGCCCACTTTGCCCTTCCACAGGGAAGTTCTGCAAAGCAACTGGGCCTCAGCTCTCTCCTTTATGCATTTTTAAAAGAATAAACAACAATCCTAAAAGAAGCGGGAAGCAAAGGGAAGGAGCAGCTAAACCAGCAGGAAGGACAGAGCCTCTCATTCCCACAGGACTCCTTCTTTTATCATTTCTCCTTAGACACTTCTCCTAGGGCTAGCTTCTTGTTTTAATTTACTTCTAAGTTATTTCTCCTTTTTTTTTTCCCTTCTGTGAAGAACGAGACAAATTGCCTCAGCTTTCAGTATAATCCTGTCCCACTTTCTGCTGTAGCCAAAGCCATCTATGGACCTCACAAATGATTGCAAGCACCAAAAAGAGTGCTTTCTAATCACCTCTTTTCCAACTGAAGAAAATATATTAAGACCTCTCACCTTAAGATGCATGCCGCTGCTGAGATCTGCACCACCTGGATGCTAGTCAATATTTTCCTTCTAATTGCTTTCCCGTAGTGTAATTTTAAGAGGAGAAGTGAATCCTGAAGTCATCCAGTCCAAGTAAACTTATTTAAATAGGAGTCAGAGTACCAAAGTCTGGTTTTAGGAGGCTGGTTACTGATTCTTCATGGGTAAGGCTACATCTGGCATAAGTGTCCCATGAGCACCAGTGCCCCTGCTTCTTCTTTCTTAGGAAAGTGAAAAAGAATAACTGTTAAGAAAAGACAGTAAGAAGTCTGAATATAAGAGAGACTGTTAGCCTTTTCTTTCCAGTCAAGGAAAATAGAGAGAAAGATTGCTATAGCTTTACCTTTTGCTAGATGATAAACCCTTTTTGAAACAAGGACTCACCAGTTCTGTGGGAACTAGCATTACTGTAGTCCGTTTTGTTGCAGGTCTGTACCAGATGTTGCTTTATTTCCCTGTAAGAAATAAATGCAATGATGCGTTGTTTAGGTAGGAAATCCTATTCTCTAACTGAAGTATTTTGGAGGTGTTTATACAGCCTCTTTCCTAGAAGTCTCTCACATGCAGTATTACAAGAGCACAGTCAGTTTCTTTCTCTTTCAAATCTATTGTTGCATCTCAAAACTGATAAAAATTAATTATTCCTGAAATAGCTCTCTCTGTCACACTCAGTTGAAATCATTTTGTGAGTTGAAAAGGTATTTTCAAGAGGAAGGATTGAAAACAAGCAGAGTATTCCTGAATAAGCCACATTTTCCCATAAAGCTGTGTGGTTTTTTCCTCTGAGAGTCAAAAAACATTTCATGGTGATTGTGCTTCTGAGGAACAAAGGCTTAGTTTTCCCTTGGAACTGGTACGACTTCTCAGCCCCAGGCCATTTCCCAAGGAGCATTGCATTCATCCCTTTGCTGGGGAAGTTTCCAGCTGAGCAAGAATTTACCTTGGCCTGAAGAAATGAAGGCTCAAGACAACAATAACAGTGAGCCAGATGACACACTGGGTCCTTCAGACCCCCTTAGAAATACCTTCCCTGACTGCTGAGCCAGCTCTGGCAGCAGCAGAAGCACAGCATGTTTGCAGGCTCTGTGCAGGAAGAACAAATGATGCTCTTTGCAGAAACACAATTTCACCAGTGCCCTATAAATCCTGTGTCCAGTTGCAAATCCAGTAGAGTGAGAGGGATCTTGCTGCCTCCCCCTTTTCCTTCTCAACTGACCTGGACAAAATTCAGTTCTGAATCATTGCCGTTTCAAGGGCTGTAGAGATAGGGGTCACGTATGTTGGCAAAGGGCAGAGCAGGGGTGAAAGAGCATCTCCCTCTACATTTCTGCTATTGAAAGCTTTGAAATCAGGTGGGCAGGACAACCACTTAGGAAATATTCCCTGGTGTTTAATCCTGAACTAATCCTCAGCCTATTGTTTAAGGACTCACTAAAAAATATTCTCTCTTTACCTTTTGTGTTTTCTATTTCACCTCTATTACTTTCTGGGCATCATGTTGTTCACTGTCTTTCAGTCTGAATCTGCACCCAGTAACACTGCAAAGGACTTTTCCTAAGGTGTAACCAAACTGGAAGGAAGTACTATGTTAAAATTACTATATTAAAACTTTTTTTTTCTTTATTCCTTTATTCTGTCCAGTTTAGCATAGATGATAGTCATCAGGTTCAGAGTCCATCCTCTGGACTCTGCCTAGGATACATGAAGATGCATAGCTGAAATCATCACTGCCTGGAGTTAACATGAAATGAGGAAAACCCCATTCCTTCTTGGATCATCATAAGCTCATGCCTGCATTGTTGTGTAGAAAAAATTAATTTTGCTGTCACAATGTCATAGCCAGTGAGGCACTCAGAATACTGGCAGACAGTGACACTGGTTCCTACTCATATCTACCCCAAGGTACACAGGTGTTCCCAAACATGCTATGAGTCTTTACTGCTTTTCACTCCTCCATGACTGACTTCAACCTTGTGTTATTCCTCTAATATCATAATTAATCTGCCATGTGTTATCTGTGATCTGAAGTGCCAGGGAGTGCTTCAGAAATGATTAGGTGTCTTCAGAAACACAGGGCATAGGGGACAGCCTACCTCCAAGTGTTAGCTGTGAACAACACAGGGCCATAAACCAGACCAATGAACACTAACTGTGTCTTTTCTGACTTAAGCAGTGATCACTTAATTAAAGGCAGCTATCAAAGATCAGAGCAGAATTCTGGTATCAGTGTGCTTGTAATGCTATTGAAATGAAAGATGTTACCCTTTCTTCTACCAGTAGTTTCCAGCCTGGGCTGCTCAATGCCTTTGTGTGTTGTTCCCAGGAGACATGTGAGCAATGGATTCTCTTAGCCAATGCATGCACACTTGGCTGTTGTTTATTTACAGGTTCCCCAGAGAATACATTTATCAAAATGAGTGCAGCCTAGGCAACAGCTGCAAATGGCACCCAACATCACTTACCCACTGCAGCCTGAAATCAGAACTGTGGCAGCAAGGAAAGGGCAATAAAACACCAAAACCCAGCCCTCTAAGAGTTGGAAATGACCTTTTCCTATCAAAGTAGTTAACTGAGACCTTTCAGAAATTGACTTAAGAATAAGGAAAAGGCACAGTACAATGAAGTTGTGCTGCTGCATGTGGACGGACAGCTGACGGCATTTCAGTCTAGCACACCCACTCCCTGCTCCCAGGAGCAGTTTAAACACTTTTCTCATTAAGAGAAATGTTTTAAATATAGGACAGATCTTTATCCAGACTTAGCTGACAGTTCTCAACTATTTAGCTCCTGTGCTGATTTCCATCAGCTCAGGATTTGGGCCTCTATGCTCCTTCTCTTCCTCTAACTGGCTCTTTGACTGCTTCCTTTCCTCTCCCACAGGTTTTTGCAGCGAAAGTGCTCAACTTTGTGCTCCCAAACCTATCACTGGGATCGATAGATCCAAATGCAATTTCCCGGAACAAGAAAGAGGTGAGAACCTTAAAGCCATTTTAAGTCACTGCATAGTTGCTATCTTGTCCCAGTCCTGCCTTTTTTCTTTTAGAAAAACCCACAAGTGTTTTGCTAAATCAGGAGGGCAAAATCTGTGCTGGTGTAGAAAGGTGACATATCTCTGAAGCCAGTGGTACTGACTGCTCACAGAAGACTGTGGGAAACCATCTGCTCTTCCTTGGGGTGTACCTTGCACCCACAGCTGCTCTGGGTACCAGACATGACAGAGAGCTACGGGTGCAGTGGGAAGCACGTGGGAGCCATGTCTTTGTCTCTGCTGCACCACCACCACTCATTAGAGCAGCAAAACCCAACTCAGGTAGCAAACACACTGCTGAAGTCAACTTTTCCACCCCTGCTCTTTGTGGTGAAATCCTGCAAAACCTTACAGTCCTGGAGATTGTTTTTTCTGCTTCCAAACCAGGATCACATTGTGCCAGATGCATTCAAGCAGAGGAAAAGAGCATGCTTGAACCAAAGAACTTGTTACAAGGTCTCCTGGATCACACTCTGACTCTGCTACAGCCTTTCCAAACAAATGATATATTCATGCTGCACCCAAGAATAATACTTTAAGGAGCTGCAATTGAAGCAGCTGTTGTAACAACACAGCTCCAGACTCACCACTGTGAATGTGCATGGAACTGTCCCGGGGTTGAGTTTTTATTGTGCCACAATAGCCTGGGACTCATCTCCCATTCACACTCACTCCTGGTAATAACTGTGTCAGCCTGTTCATGACATCACTGCAAAAACGGGTGTAATTGCAACTGCTGCAACACCACCTAATGAGGGTTTTTCCTTCTCACCATTGTGGGAGCAGTGAAAGAAGAGAGTCACAAACTGTAAGTGAATGAAGGTGCTTAGGCTAGACCCAGAACTTGGTGCATTTCAGAAAGCACCATTTTTCTTGAATTATAGAGAACGGTGCTCATGGGTGTGTCAAGAGCTTAGCTGGTGCAAAGTGGTCACTTGTTCCTGTGCTCCCATTCTCCCATGCTTACATCTCACTGACAAATGCTGTCATTTTCCCTGCTGTTCATGCAATGGTTTATACCTCAACTAGGAATTAATAAATTGCCTTTCTCTGGGGAGGCAGCTTGACCAGCTTGGCCATTCAATTAGAATTGAAGCTAAAAGGATCAGGTGCAAAGATGGTGCCAACGTCTGTGTGAGTGCAGTGCATTTGGCCTCAGCATATCCCACATCTTTGGCTCACCTATTCAGAAAACTGGAAAGCAAAGAGTTTCCCCGAATAGCCTCAAGGCTCAGGGTTATTTCTTGGCACTGCCAGAGGGGGTTTTGTTCCAATGACTTTCAGTTCACTTATCCATGAACAGAGCATAAGATTTCACTGTGTTGGAGGTGGAAAGATCCAAGGAGCTGAGGAAAAGAAGACAGGACTAGCACGGAGTGAGATTATGTGCATCCGCTGATGCACTGTGTGACATATGCTCAAAAGTACCATATGAGGCTGCACAAAATATATGCATGGGAAGAAGGCTGACTCTAATCTAGCTGTAGAAACCTGTTCTTAATTACATTCAGCTGCCATGACTTGTTGCATATAATTCAGAGAAAAGGTTTAAATTAGACAATCGATTCATTAATATGACACAGAGGAAAGTTTTCACATCTAAGTTGTATTTAGAGGATAAAAGCAATCAGTGCCCTGAAGAAGGAGAGGAATTGGAGAGCTTTATTCCCTGCATGAAAAGTGAGTGTGTCTGTGACATGTGGGTCTTTGCCTGCTTCTGCACTGTTTTGTTATGTGACACCTGAACTCTGCTCCAGCTGCATTTAAAGGATGTTTTAAATTTAAAACATTTAAGGATGTATTAAATACACCTCCAAGAGCTGGATCCTCTGCTGGAAGATGCTACTGCTGCACTCGATAGCTTTGTAGGAGAAAAGTGATGATGTAGGGACATCCTGAATAATAATAATAATGCATTTAGGAAAGTGTCAGAGAGCTCCTGAAATTGGTGCACAGTGTTGACTGAGCACTTCCATGTTGTGGTGATGTTGGGAATCACCACAGCAACCTCTGGACATATTTTATAATAAATACTATTGTGTTGTCTTTCTAACCACGTATTTGCTGCTGCTTTGTCTGCTCCGTGATGCTTCAAGTCTCTAAAGCTTCCTTGGAGCATTGTTTTTCCTCTGCCCTTTCCATGGAGCAAGAGAGAGCCTTTTGCATTGGATAAAGGTGCAGGTTTGCTTCATTAGAGCCTGCCTATAATGGAGACATCTTCTAAATGAGACACCCTTGTGCTGCCTTCTTGTCTATACGTGAGCACACAGCTGACATAGCAGCTGTGGGTAGTGATGTAAAGTGCTTTCCTGACCCCCTTCAAGCAGCAGGATTTGAGGCTCCAGGCACTTATTGAAGATAAGACAGCGTTTTGGTCCTCTGGCTGCCTCTAAGCACATTCCACCCTCCTTTTGGATTCAAGACACTCACATTTAAAGCATACAATGTGCTGGAAACATCCATTATTTATATGCTACACATACTCTCCTGCCAAACCAGCTTTCTATTCACTAGAAATATTTTTGGGACAACATCCAAGAATTTCCTAATGAGTTTGTGTTCTCAGAAAGCTGTCTTCAGGGTGTGGGGACTAAAACACAGAATGATATAGAGACATTTGTTTGATGTTTGCTGTATCAAACACAAGAGAGAAAAAGAGAGCAAGAAGCAACCTTAAAAACCAGTCCTGTTATTCCAGGAAGGAATGACATCACAGTGGCAGGAACCTCTTTACCCCACTAGTCTTTGTTAGCTGCCGTTGACTTAGTGGAATGGTCCCCCTGACTTGAGGCTTGTTCCTGCCAAGTCCACACAGGATGAGGTTGCAAGAGGAGATGCAGACCTCTAAACAGGTTGATGCGATGCAGCAACCTAATGGTTGCTTCTGCCTTAGAATTACATAAAGATAAAAAGAGCTGTTTTGAGAGCCCCTGGAGAGCCTTTGCCTGACAGTGTCTGGAAGCAGTCACTGGCTCTCCTGGGATCACCTTCTGTTCTTGCCCCCTGTCTCAGAGCTTGGTGCAGCAACAGCAGTTTTGGGCTTGTGGGGTTTGCAGATTGTAGCCTGCAAAATATAAAGTCCATTCCCTGTCTTTCCTCCTTCCCCAGAGAGCTGGTGCTTGGCATTCACCCCATGCACTGAGCATTCACTCTGACAAGGATTCCTGTTCATTGACTAGGACCAGGATACTGCCCCTGCAGTCCTGATAATATTGGCCTGGGACTGGGACTTTTTTTTATCCTCCTGCCATCATCTACACAAAAATATTTGTTGGCTGCTCAGTAGCTAAAAAATCCCTGTTCTTTCAGACAAAAAGAGAAAGAAAGAAAGAAACCCTTTAGGTCATTCTTCTAGCATTCATGGGGCTGGGGAGGGGGCCAGCTTACATGAATTCATCAACACTGTTTTACTCCATGGGAAGGGACCTTCTGTCAATCTATACACTTATCCCTCCTGAATCCCCCTGCAAAATCTCTTATTTATTCAATTCAACATTAAAAAAACAAAACAAAACAAAACAAAACAAAAAAACACCCAAAAAATCACAAACCCACCAAACTAAAAAATAATAAAACCCACCCATCTCAAAACTGTGTTGCTTTAGCACAACACTGTGACATAGGTCCAGATTAGGCTGAAGCCAATTGCTAAGTAGCCAATGCAACACAGTGGTTTTGCTCAAAATGCTAATGAAAAGTCACCATGTTTGGCTGAGCATGTCAGGATAGACCCAACTGCCAACAGGAGAGTGAGCTGCACCCCATGAGGCACTTGGTATTCTGAAAGTCAAAGCTGAATATATTCCATGAGCACATTCACAAGGGAACAATTTCTTCTAAACACAGGCAGCTTCTTGCCCTGTTTGAAGGATTTTGGAGAGCAGGGAAGGTACAGCTGAACAGTGTAGGGGATGAAAGATGCAGATGGAGGTTTCTGCACCAACCAGCTGGTTGAGCACTGGGGTGGTCCATGCGGAGCCAAAAGGACTGTGAGCTGTCCAGTCTCTGCTTCCCAGGGCCATCAGCAGGACAAGAGGATGTTTACAACATCTCAGTGTTTTAACTACAGTCTCATCTTTGCCGTTGCCTCTTACAAGCAGTTTTCCTGACCCTCAGCATGCACATACTTCTTTGAAAGGGAAATACCATGTGTAATATCCTAATATGATGAGCTCTGATGATTATCTTTGTCTCCCTGCCAAAAACTACCCCTCACTTCAGAGCAGCCATAATCTTGCACTGAGACCAAAATACAACAATGGCCTTAATCAAATCCACCACTTCCAAGGATCCCTAAGTGAGTTCTATGACAACTTGGATTTTTTCAGTCCAACTCCAACAAAAAGTGGAGTGGCTGTACAGCTGTGTCTCCCTGGACCACCCTTGGTACTGTGGGCTGGGTCTGAATGGTGTCAGCCACTAATAGTCCCAAGTTTCCCCCCACATCCTTCTTAAATGGCATGTAGGGATAGGAACCATGGATTCAAGCAGTGGGAGATGGTGGGGACTGGAAGTAAGAAAGTGATGGGGAAAGACTTGTGAGCACCAGAGTGCCTCACTGCCACCTCCATTTCCAGTGCTTTGTGCTCCAGCACGTTTAAGATGACAACAGAGGAAACTGGCTTCAAACCCTCTGGCAAGTGAATGCATCCAGATGGGAAAGCCTCACCATGTACTGTTCTGCCACCTGAGAATCTCATCTCATGGCAAATTGAAGACAGAATCCACCCCAAAACCTTTCTGTCCATACTGTCCCACAGTGCCTGCCTGTGCCTACACCTACACATGGCTACATGTCCTTGAGTGGCCTGTTGGGTCACCTCCTACCCATGGTCCCCTCAGGGCAGGCACAGGTAGAAGCAAAAGGACCTCAAGTTAATGCCTTCAAGGTGGAATTTGAACAGACTCCACTGCCTGTGAGGAGAGGAGGAGACTGTTTTCAGCTAACCTATAAATAACCATCATTTCTATAAACATCTGCCAGGGTTGGGAGAAACTGGAGGCTGTGCCAGAGACTAGCCCATAATCAAAGCATTCTGGCAAATATTGCGATAGTGGTGTCTGTGTGGGCCGTCTCCACATACAGTATACAAATATTTACTGTAGATTTGCCTGCTGCAGTAACTACTCCTTCCTAGCAACTTTCTACACCAGCTTTTGAGCATTTTTATCCCCTCACAATCTGGCTGAGCAAGTTGTTGACTACTTTTTTTTGCCTGCCACCTAATAGCATCATTTGCTGCCTTGTCTGTCACACTTTGCAGCCAGAGATGACCCATTGGCTTTGCAGTCACCTCTGTCAGTTGTCTGTAGGTGTAGGTCATGGTCACCACCCCTAGACAGGGAAAGAGAACATTTGAGCCCTCAGCAGAGATGATAATGGCCTGGAAAGCATCAGCTTTCAAATAACACAGTCTGAAGGACTCTCTGTAGAAGAAATATCACATTGAAATGACAGAAGGGCACAGCAGAGGAGAAAAATGCAGGCAGGTGCCCCTGTGGGAATGGTCTTTGTCCAACATTGGTTGTTTCCCTGCAGGAGCTCCTTTCAAAAAGCTCTGGCTTGAATATTTTCTAGTGGTGTAAGAGAGAAACATGCAGCAAAGAGCATGTCAGGTTGTGTGAGCAGTGCTGGTAAACCACAGTACCTTGACCTTTACTCTGATGGCTGAATGTCCTGAAAGAGTATGGAATGACTGTGCAAGCCAAGGGAAGACTCTTCACTGCCAGTCTGATCTGCTTTTTCTCATATGCATGAGAATTACCTCTTTCTTAAATTACCTCTTTCTCCCTGCCAGATGGAGTCTTACACATCTGATCCCTTGGTCTACCATGGTGGCATGAAGGTCTCCTTTGTCATCCAACTGATGAATGCCATTGCCAGAATTGAGCGAGCCCTGCCCAAGCTGACTTTGCCCATCCTGGTGCTACATGGCTCTTCTGACAAGCTCTGCGATATCAGGGGCTCTTATTTGCTGATGGACACAGTGCAAAGTCAGGACAAAACACTCAAGGTCATTTTGCTTTCTTGATTGTTAGGGGATTATGCTGTCAGTGTTGGCCTGAGCATGAACGACTCTGAGGGGTAGGGAGCCTGCTGACCTTCAGAGAGCTGGAGGCAAAGAGATGGATTGGTGAGGCTGGCCAGGTGACAGCCCCTTTCACATGGAGGTAGCCCTCAGACCTCCCTGGGCTCAGTGTGGTGACCTTTCACCAGCTACAGCCAGGCTGGGGCCAGGGGATGGTGGGTGATCTCCAGGCCTGCCCCAGTGCTGGCTGTATGCCTAGAGGGTGTCTTGGACATGAAGCAGCTTGGTGTAGAAGTCGAGCAAGGCTCATAAGCAAGTAAAGTGTTGACCTAAAAAGCTCTTCTGAAGAATGCCAACTGTGCGAGCACCAGCCTTAGCTCATGTAAGGCTCATGTAAAAGTGCAGGAAGGTCTTTACAAAATGCTGGACAACAAAAGCCACTTCACTTCTGCTCATTTCAAGAGAACCAGAGCTGATTAACCAATTGTTAGCACATGAATAAACCTGAAAGAGAGACTGGGAGACCAAGGGAAAGCTTTTGTCATCAGAAAAATAACTGGATAATCTGAGCATAAAGGGGTAAAATTGCACAAGGCATGATGGGAATATCCCCCATTGGCCTTTACACTCCAAGGGCATGATAAGTATTTCCTCCTCCTTAGTGGGATAAGAATCAAGAAATGAGGCTGGGACATGCATTATGCTCCTAAAGGGCAGCAGGGTTCTCTGGTACCCACAGACGTCAGGCAGCAATGCCAATACCTTCCTACTTGTTGAGGGCCAGCACCACCAGTGGCATCTCCTTGATTTCGTAACCTGCTACATCTCACAAAAAAAACTGACAAGTGGTGGGCAGGATGTGTTGGACCTGGGTGTTGATGAGAGGGGACTGAAGGCTGTTTTATTCATGCAGATTTTTTTTTCCTGAGCTAATCTCTACTTCTCCCTGGTTGCAGGTGTATGAGGAAGCCTATCATGCCCTCCACAAAGAGCTGCCTGAGGTCTCTACCTCAGTCTTCACAGAAATACTGACATGGATTGGCCAGAAGGTCTCAGCAACTGGGGAAACCAGCCATATTTAAGAGCAATTGCATTTGCAGCTCTTACTGGGGTTTTCTTGGAATAGATGTTTTTCTTACTAGAAATCTCTTGGGAAAAGTGCTAACATGGAGGGATTCTTGGAATATTTTATCACACACAGCATAAGGGAGGGTGGAGGGAGAGGCTCAGGGTAGGGCATTATTGGCTGATGTAAATGGCCACTGCCCTAATCTGGCTCCGAATTGATAGCTGTGGGATGCCCCTCACCCACCAAACTTTCTCCACAGCTTCCCCTTCTCTGCTTTTGCTGTGGTGACTGGGGTGTGTTTATACTGCAATAATTATTGGTATGTAAAAGAAATCAGTATCTTCCACTTCATGGTTTTGATGCCAGGTGCGTCCCTTGTCCCCATCATCCAGTACCTTAAAAACCCTGGTCCTTGACAGGAGAGCACTGATGAAGGTGCTGGGTGATGAGGAGAGGCTGGAGATGGAGTTGGCAGCTCTGTGAAGGTGGAAGGCTGATTTTCAAGATCAGACCCCTTTGGATACTACCTTTTCAGGCAGATCAGGCCAGGGTAGAGCATAGAGATGCCTCCCCCACCTCCCTGCACATCCTCTGTGAGTTTGCACTCGGGGAAAGCGTGTTGAACACTGCTTTGATTTTCATCATCCAAGAAGGATCCCAGAGGGAAGAGCAGGAATGTGTAATCAAACCCACTTAGCACATTCAATTCCCATGCTTTTCCCCACATCAAACCCCATCTCCTCTGCAAGATGAACTATTGTGTAAATATTCCTAGGGACAGGGGGTTTTCCTTCCCTTTTTTTTTCTTCTCCTTTTTTTTTTTCTTTTGGGATTAATCACTTGTGCTACTGAAACTGAAAAAGCAAAGTTATAAGAGAATATAGTAATATAATATATGATATATATAGAGGTGACTGGAAGCTGGGAAAGAAATGGAAAGAGAGTAAGGAAGGAGTTAATCATTCCTTCTCTTGGCAAGGAACAATGTTGTCCTACCAGGATCCGGTCCTCTCACCATAACTTTACAGTCATAATCTGTTGTTTTTCTTCATCAACTGAAAAATGTCCTGAAAATAATGCTAGAGAGAAGTGCAGAGCATCTGGTGGGTGGGGAGTAGCAGTGGGTGTCCTCATGGTCCACTGATTTAGCATGAGACCCACAGCATGAGCAAAGATCCTGTCCAAGCCCATCCCAGTCTCCTCCTAACCAGCACTGGGGTAGATCACTGAGGGGCTGAGCTCAGCCCTTTAGGACATGTGGGGAGCTGAAGGCAGAGTGTAGAGTGTGATCATCCATCCAACCTCTGCTTTGTTGTACCATGGCATCCACAGACCCTGCTGTACAAGCTGCTGTGGAGGAGCCTGTGGATGGGGCCTGTGGTGCAGGTAAGCTAAATTCTAGACTCAGTGCCTGAGTCTCTGCTAGCTGCAGGGTGAGAGGAAAGAGTTTAGACCCTGGATGAGAGCAGAGACATTGTACTGACAGAGTAAAGGTGCATAGTGATGACAGAGTGGCTGTGCAGGCCTATTTATTCAGTGTGATGGGCCCCAGCACGAATATACTTCTTGGCACTATCCAAAAGGAAGGGATTTAACCTGCACCTCTCCCTCTGGTTTTCCAAGAAGAGAATGCAAATGTTGCACTATGAGAGAGTGGGGCATCTCCCCCGGTGACAAACCAGCCCTCATTGCCTTCCCTAGCAGCAGCAAGAAGCACTGCTGTGTATTGAGCTGCTGTCCCATGGTCTGGATCCCTCAACAGTCAGGGGGGGTCACCCACCTCTTCTCCCTTTGAAAGCAGTTCTAGCAAGGTTCAGGAAAGGGACCTCTGTGCAATAACAGTCAGAATCAGGGCTCAGTCCTATTCAGTCCCAGCAGCATGGATGGATGAGAGATGTGTGGATGCAGATTGTGTCCTTGTAGTTGCCCTAAGGGGCCCAAGTCAGGGAAGCTCTTTTATACAGGTTGATCCAGGCACTTTGGCATTTGTATTTTCTTGCCTCTAAAGAGAGGAATGAGCTGTAGTTCTCCCAGCAACGCCAGCTTTTTATTGAAATATTATTCCAGTGCAATCGGCTGTTCTCAGCAGCCCCTGCGAAACCTCTGGTGACACTTACTCTGGAAAGGCGCAATGAGCAGGTCACCTGCTTTCCATCTTCCAGCAGCCTGTCTTGAGGCAACTTCTGTTGCCTGAGCAAGCTGCCTCCTGGCCAGATGCTGCTAGAGAAAGGCAGCAAGAAGAGAAACACTACAGCAGTGATAAATCTCACCTGCTTCTTCAGCTGGAAGGGGAAACAAGTGGGTGTGATCCAGAGGTGACAGACGTTGCGGGGGTAGTAGCAAGATGATGACTTAAGGACAGGATTTTTGAAAGCACTTTTCTTGAGGAAGTCAGGAGGAGTAAATCAATACCCACATTCTTTACATCCCTTCCAAAGTGACAAGCACTTTGCAGGGGGGGAGAGGGAAGTGACCCTTCAGCAGAAAGGTCAGAGCTGATCCGCTCCCTCCGGCCTGGCAGAGGAAAGCCTCTTGTCAGTGCCTTTGCTAAAATGTGTCCTTTCACCCAAGAAACATCTTCAGCTGAACAGAAATAAAGGGAAACAAATTACATTATCTGGGGAAGACTCGGCCTTCTGTCTATAGCTAAGCTCAGCCGTGGCACTTGGCCTGGGGAGGCTGTGTTTGAAAAAAGGGTTACCAAACAAAACCTACAAAGAGCAACAACAACAACAAAAAAAAGCCAAATGACCCCAAAGCCATGGCATAGCAGCAGGTATTGCCACCCTCAGCCAGTTTTCTGAAGAGTTACCTTCTGAGTCAATTAACACAGGGAAACCTATCCTAAAGAAGCTGACACTGCCCGTGCTGACCTCACAGACTCCTGGGCTGGCTGCTAAGCAGAGAGGGGCCACAGCTCCTTGGCAGGTGGGGAAATGAGTGCAGAGGGAAGGAGCCAGGAACAAATCAGCCTGGCCCAGGTGAGACACTGAGTTGCACATTTGAGCTCTCTCTGCTGTTGCTGATCCCTTTCCCTGCCTGTAAGCTCCTTTATACTGACCCAGTTAAGTTTCACCAAGCCCCGGAGGAATTCTTCCTTGGCTGACCAGATTAGCAATGAGCAGAGCAGCTGCTGAGGGAAATGTAATTACACTCTACTTCCAACTGGCAGGTACCACTTGCAGGGAGCACAGCCAGCCTTACCAATGTTGCTGTGCAGAGCTGCACGAGAGTCTGGTCTGCCTTGGAGAACAGGTGGCACTCATGACTGAGCAATAGCAAAGTGTAACTACTGTATATATCAACTATATATGTAACTACCACCTGTAGCACTGAGAGGCCATTTCCCACTGCCTAACCCATCATATTTTCTATTAGGCCTGTCCTTTTTATACCACTCACCTTAGCACACTGCCAGCACAAACCCATTTGGATCACATTTCCTTTTACAAGTTTTTCCTGAGGTTGTCTCTCTTGTTCTGTTGTGTTCCAGTTCAATGAAATACATTATATATATATATACACACACATATATAAAAACATATATACATCCACAGGTATTTTCAATGGAAAAACCATATACAAGTTTAGGATTCTTAAAGGAATACAATGTATATTGCAACTAATAATAAAGTTATGTTTTCTGAACAAAGTGTGTCTGAGGGTGTAATTGGTGACCATTCCAAAGTGCTTCCCACACTCCAGATTAAACAACAGTGTGGACCTGGTGGAGGATACACAGTAACAGGCAAGCTCAGCCTGCTTCAACACCTGGTTCCCACACTTTTAGAAGCCTGTTAAAACGTGATGTTTGTCCTCAACTAAACCCAATTCCAACAGGAAGCATCTGCACTGTGGCCAGGAGCAACTGCTGATTAAATCCTACATTTTGTCCCCAGCTGTGACTGCAGATCAGGCTGGGGAGTGGCTTTGATGCTCTCAGCTCCCAGGCAGTGCCCAGATGCTATAAGAGCATCTGGTCCATCCAGAGCTAGGGTTGGTGCTGTCAGTGCCTCACACTGCAGAAATGTCCCCCCAGCCCAGAGAGTGGGGCTGGGCCAAAGAGCAGCCACAAGGTCCTCTCCTGCTCTCCTCTCCATGCACATTTGAGGACAAGTCACTTGTTTGTAAGGGCTCCCCAGCCACCCACGCTCCAAAACACACGACAACTGCTGCAGCAGGGGATAGACAGGACAGGACACTCTTGTGCCAGCCTTCTGGCCAGAGTCATTAGCAGCACCAGACCCAACCTGCAACCTTCATCAACTCATTTCATCTTCTTTATGCCTCAAGTCACTAAATCAAGAGAATAATATTTTCCTTCTGCAGCCCTGTGCAGGCTCTGTGTCTGATCACATCCCAGCTCACCAGAAGCTCTGGCCAAGGGCTTTGATGCCAGTCAACACAGACAGCAGAGCTGGGGCTTTTCACCAAGCCAGCAGGCACACCATGCTAGTAAGGAACATCATTAGTAACAACATTTGCTTTAATTCTGGCAAGTCCACAGCTCTTTCTTCTGATATTTTGGTGGTTTATTAAACTCATCACAGTTTTGAGGGTCACTGGAGGGTGCACAGCATGGTGCTGGGACAGGGATTGAGCACAGGAGGGAAGGGACAGTCCTTCACAAGGCTGGGAGCTGCACCAGCACAAAGGAGCTCTTTTGGAAGTGCACTTCTCCCAGTGTCACCACCTGATGGCTGGTGAGCTGTCACAGCCACAGGTGGCCTTCCTGTTTTTAGACTCTGTGTCTACTCTGATCCTGCGAGTCTGCAGAAACCCTGAAGCTTTTGCTTTTTTCTCTTCCCTCAGCCTGTGCTGAGTCTTGTGTTATCCAAAGCAGGCTCTGGCAATAGCTACAAGGTGGGGATCAGCCAAAGAATGGTAAAGTAGGAGCCAGAGCAGTGTCAGGGTGAGAGCTCCTTAGGAGTCCTTTCCAGTCACCCTGGCAAGGACAGACAGCCTGCATCACCATTGGGGCATAAGAGAAGAGGTGCAATAGTCACAGTGCAGCAGGGACCATGCTTCTGTCAGACTTCTGGCACCACACAGCCCAGCACGCAGGCCAGGCTCAGGCAAAGGCTGCAGCTCCAGTGAGTGGTGAGGAATTTAAATTCAGATCTGCTCAGAACATAACCCACAGTGCTTCACTTCCATTTGCTGCTGGTTAAGCATCAGAGGAGGAAGAAGAGGGGCTGCAACCCACTGCAGAGCTGCAGCTGGGAGTGAGCACAGACTTGCACCACTCCACTTGCCACTGTCCCTGCCCAGCTTCAGGCAGAATTTCATCGTAGGAAAAGGGAGACGGAGCTGAAGGGTTGTGCAGGTGCCGCCACACCACCAGAGACCACCAGTATCACACACATGCTGCAGCCTGACCACCTGCCAACACTATTCCTGCTCACCCAGCCTCTCAGAAGGGGTGGGGGTTGATCAGTCATTTGCTCTTTTCTCCACAAATGAGCACAAGTCTCCTTTGCACACAGAAACAGGGTCATGCTCTCCCAACTTATCAGTCTGGGATGCTTTGTCTTTCTCCCTCTGATGAGGAAGCTGCTGATGTGGAGCCACCACTCACCTTCCTGCTGCTCTCCAAACAGCTGCCTTATTAAGCAAAACTGCCACGACCATGAACAAACACTGCAGAACCCATATCTCCCAACAGGCATAAGCCAAACAATCAGCCTTCCCATGGCCACCACTCCTCGGGAGGTAGTGATACAGTATTAATTTCCCTTCTCTCTGGAGGAAACTCTGCAGTGTAAGGAAACATTCCAGGAATTCAGATGAAAAACAATCCCTAAGAGATCAATTAAGAGTTTGGATAGATCACATGATATGTGCTATCCAAAGGAAACTTGGCAAAAAAAGCTACTTGGCCTGGGGGGGAGCTGATGGGAGGGCAAGATGTCAAACATGGAGAACACTTGTCTGCTAAGAAAACACACAGAGACAAGAATGGCAGAGGGAAAGGAATGGCAGCTCAGGGGCAAAGGACAAGTGGTACCTTAGGAAGGTTTTTGACCAAAGGCAAGCAAACCCTTGCCAGAGCAGAGTAAACCCTGGCATGAGACAGAGCCCCAGGAAAAGCTGGGCTTTCCAGCCCTCCCAAAGTCCACAGCCTTTGTGTCAGCACCTTGTCTTCATTTACATAAAAAAACATACAGTGGCAACACCAGCAAAGCTCTCTGCAGGCTAACACAGTGAACCCTGGAGCAGATTTTTTTTAGCAAATAAACAACTCAGGTTCCCCCTACAGAGGAAAACAAAAAAAATCAGCTTTTCCCTCTGGCTGGATTGCAGGGTCAGCCTCATGCTGAAATGACAACAGTGAGCCATTCTCCCTTGTGGGCTGCACAGACAGCCCTTGTCTTTGTCACATCAAAACCTTCCAGGGTTCACCCCGTGCACTTTTAACACCAAGTCCTCTCCTCCCATGCTGAGCTTATATACATCCCATGCTGAGGCTGGTCTGTGCCAAAACCCAGCCCTGAGGCACTGGTGTGACTGGCAAGTCCTGGATCCCCAGTAAAGGCTGGACTTCACACGCGAGCCTGATGTGCCCCCTCACTGCAGTACCACGAGCATTGTGGTCAGCAGAGCAACAAGTGCTGGCCCCTTGTGTGCTTTCAGGCTGGGAAGACTGATGTTTAATTGCATGCCTGATTGGAAAAGGTCACAAAATCAGGAAACAAGAAATACCACCTCCCCTGCCCCCAGCAAGAGAAGGAGCAGTCAACGCCAGGAGCAGCATGGCCAGAGCCAGCACCTTGAACAGCTTTGAAGATGCTATGCCTGATTGGCACTCAGACCAGAGAAGCAGCACAGCGGAAAATAACTCACCTGAAGCATTTTCAGCTTCTCAAAAAGAGCCTTTGGAAAAGGGAAGGAGATTGAACTTGCCACCAGCATACTTCTTTTGAAACTCCTTTTAGTTTTAGATCCACAGAGAAAGGGGACGGAAGGAGCTCTATAGAGCAGATTGCTGGCTCCTGTTACAGAAGCAAGCTTAATAAAATTAATAGAATTATTGGTACTTCTGCTATGCTGTGCCAAGAATATGTTAGAATAAATCCTTATGAGCAGACAGGAGAGATACAATGTCAACTTAGCCTTGATAGGCAAGACCAGCCTTCATCTCCTAAAGCATGTCCGAAGCAGCAGTAACTAACACACCAGCTTGCCTGCCCTCAGAGCAGGTCTCTGCACAGCCTGCCTCATACAGTTCATCATTGCCACAGTACAAATAGTACTAGGATGACCCTGGCTCACACAGAAGTTATAAGAGAATAGAGAGAGGAATTTTTCCTTACTGGAGTTTTAATGACATCATAGTGCAACACAGACCAGCTTGGTTTCCTCCATGGGAAAACTACATTAAGTTTTTATTTTGGACCAAATCTACCCTTCCCTGAGCCCACAAACAGAAGCATCTGGCCACACCACAGCACTCCCTTCACTTCCTTTTCCTAACCCAACACACCAAAGCAACAGCCTTGCCTTCTGCCGTACCAGCACACATAGCAGACAGACTGCTGCTGTCATGAGCGAGCAAATCTCACTTTCTAATCCTGCTCTCTTCCCCTTGAGCATGCTCTGCTGGTAACAGAAGGAGGGAGAAGAAAGCTCTCACACTCATTTTCAGAGCTTATTTTGGGAACCGACAGCCAGACCCTTGGGACCAGAGCTAGTTGTTTGCATGGTACTGATTCTCTTCCAAGGTTTTCTATGCCCTTCAAAGCTTGCTCTGCACTTTTACCCTTAAAAAGTTAACCACAACCAGGAAAAGCAAAGGGCATGTGCATGCTCATCCCCTTTTCCCCAGATGCTGATCACATATAACCTTGAAGTTAATAGCTTGACTTTGGCTTAAGGATCAGCATGTCCATAGCTGCACCCAAATGTGGCTGCTGTTCCCTAATTAACTGCCCCTCTGCAGACCTTGCCTTGGTTATTGCCAATAACCCACCTCCAATTTCCAACCTAAAACCCTTGAAACCATTTGCAGCCTAAAAAAGGGTTCTCTGTCCTTCTCTCTCAGCACTTCCTCAAGGGAGGCAGCAACACCAGCAGAGCCAGCACCTTTGTTCAAAACAGGCCCTGACTATAATAAATGGTTTGCTCGTATGGCCTCTCAAAAAATTTGTTTTGTCAAATCTATTTTAGCTTAGAAGGTAAAACAAAAACCTGCTCCTCAGCATCTCCTGTAAGCAGAGAACCAAGCCAAGCCATGGTTTCCCATTGTCAGCTCTAGCTGGGATCACTCATCCCTGGGAGCTGAGCACAGACACATTCTGGCCCCCAAACCTGTGATGGGCTTTGCCAGGCTGCCCACAGCAAGAGGAAAAGTGTCACCCTGAGCAGACGAGTCTGTCAATGCAAACCGACTGCAAACTGCTACGTGGGAAGTGCCATCTCCAGTTTGACCATGACTGTACAACATGAACAGCTCAAGCCTCTTGCAGAGGCTCATCCTTTACTCTCACAGCACAATGCTGCTTCTGGTGTGCACTGTTCCTTGAGTCCCAAAAACCTGATTAAGCCTTGAACTTTTCCAAGCCCTCCCTTCAACAGCATTAGTCATTCAGATGTTATTAGTATCTCCTCTCCAAAAACTGCATGTTCCTACATAGAGCAATAGGGACAAGATGGATGCTCATTCCCTGAATGCCAGTCATGCTCTGAAGTCAGCAGGGGCTGCGCAGACAGCTCAGCTATTGCCTACAAAAAATTGTAGCCCCACAGGCAAACAAGAAAGCAGACAAGAAAACAAGTGCCTGTGTGCTCAGAGAGGAAGAACTGCCCAGACACTTCAGCAGTCACAGTTTTGGAGAAAACACAGGCTTCCAACTCCAGGAGTGCACTGAACAAGTCTGAATAGTTAAGCACAAAGGCTGAAAAATCTCCACCCTTGGATATAACGAACAGTCATCAATGACAGGGGCACAAGATGACAAGAAGAAAGGGAAAGACAACTTACCTGTAAGCAACAGCCCACAGCAATTTTCCAAGACAAACATTACTCCCCTGACAAACAACCATGGCAGTGACCAAGCCTGTGCCATGCTGCTGAAGAACGGGAATAACCCTTGCAGAAAGGAGACAGTAAAAACAATTTAGTGCTTTACTCACCTGTTCTATCAGGACTGTACACACTGCTTGGAAGCCACACATTGCAGAGCCAGCCCTTGGCCTGGGTAAGGGAAAATGAAGGAGCCCACAGAGCCCATTCAAAACTAAAGCCATGCTGATGTTGTCAGTAACAAAGAGACCACAGCCAGAGCAGATATAGTGAAATAGACTATTTTATTGCTGCACACATGCTTACACATTTCTTCTTAAATATAACGTCACTCTAGTAAATTTTACAATCTTCTTGATTCAGCAAGTGGCTAGTAGTAAACAAGAAGGACAGAGGCAACAAAACACAGAAAGGACACTGGCAACAGAAGAAAAATCAGAAGGTTTTTATTTTGTGATAAAATTATTTGCAGCAAGAATAAAGTGAATTCAAATCTAAGTTTTGTCCTGGCTCATCTTAATTAGACAGCTTGCCAGCATGCTGACCATCTGCTTACGCATGCTTTTGGATAGCCCTATTTTGCCAAAAGGCATGGGGGGGACTTAAAGGATCCCAAGTAATTGGACAATCTGACAGGCCTCACAGATGTGACCACTAGACAGATGAGGCATTTGCTTGGAAGCCCACGTGGACTTGTACTGCTGGGGAGGCAGATCAAAAGGCCATGCTGACCTTTTCTCCCACATGTACAAGTGCAGCCTCACTTGCTCCACACTTAAGGATGCAGGAATGGAATTATTCAAGAGCAGCCATATGGAAAATGCTTCCTAGCACTGCTGCTCCTCCTCTGCCTTCCTCCTGCTTTGCCCACTGCCAGTATCCATTTGCTTTAGCAGCTGAGGCATCTGCAGAGAAAAGCATTAGCACATTCCTTGATAATCCTGCTTCTGCATCTCGCTCAGTACAAGCAGAAGGCAAAGGCCACGTCCTGTTCTCTGGTGGCTCTGTGCAAGCCTCATGGGCTGTCACAACCACTGCTGTGGAAAGCCAACTGCTAAGATGTCAGAAGTGGAATTTCTGCTGGAGGAGGAGAAGAGATGTGATAAACTGAACATCCTGCTCATGTTCAGTGTTATCTTCATCCATATACTGAGCAGAAACATAGGGGAGCTGAACCAGCTGAGTTTAGCGGCTGGTTTCTGTAGCAGATTTTCATGAGCCTGACACTCCACTCAGCAAGAAAGCAAGCAGTTCTCCTTTCACCCTTCCTTCTCCAAAATATATGAGACTTCATAATAAAGCTTCCAAGCTTCCTCAATAGCCCTTCACCCTCCCCAAGTTCATGGAAATACCTTCATCAGTTGTGCTGGGTTCTTTGGCACTCCTATCAAAGACACAGAGCTTAGAGGTGGACATGGAAGTACATTCCACAAATCTCACAAGAAATGCACAGCTCCTCTCCACGTCACTGTCCCAAACAGAAGCACACTCCTGCTGTTTCCTGCTTCCATGAAGCAACATACTTCTGTGGAAGGACACGTCCTCCACCCTAACCCTAATATGACTGCAGAAAACAAACCACAACAACTCTTTGCACTTCTTCACAAGGGTTTTCAAACAGAATTGAAGCACATGCTGCTTGAATAGCCCTGCCACCATCATTCCCTGCCCCAGAGATTTGATCTGCACGAGACACCACTTAAACGCAGATGACAAAGTGCACAAGCATCTGGGGTTCAATTATATCAATGAACCTCATCCCTGCTCCCCCACCCCAGCTCTATCCCCAGCTTCTATTAAATGCAACTCAATCCTGACACATGATTTTGCCAAAGTCTGGCTTTCCCCAAGCACAGTGGCCAAAGTCCAGAGTCCCCTCTGAGGACTGAGTGCAGCCTGCTTAGTGCAGGTGGTGCCCACAGCCTGCCCATGTACCTGCCAACAGCTTCAGTGCAGAAGAGGTACAGGCAGTGAGGCTGCAGCTCTCACTTGCTGTGGGGTATCAGTCTCTCACCTGGTGAGATCAGGAAAGAAGAAAAACCCATTCTCCCAACATGTCCACACCTGAAGCAAGTCCCTGCCAAACCCCAGATCTCCAAACCCTTTAGCCATGAGAGGCACCACCACCACTACAGAAAACAACACCCTGAAGCTGCAGGGGATCCTTGCCCAGGTTCCCACATCACACAACAGAAGCACAGCTGGGACAGTATATTTCAAGCTCTTGTCTCAGGAAGCAACTAAAATGATTGTAAAAGGTGGTCATGGCATCCCAGTGCATGTGCAGGATCACCATGTGCTTCACTCAATGCCTCTTCTCCCTCCCAGAGCACAGCATGGGAAAGTACACCCAGCCTGCACCCTGGAGACTCAAAAGTCCCCCAACACACCATTCCAGAGATGAACAGCTCCAAGGGCAGCCTATTTGGCAAGGCAGGCTTTATGCAGGGTTATCACCCACTGATTAGTGCCAAGGGGAAGAACACATTACCCTCATTAAGAATCCAGGCAGACAACATGAGATAACATGACTTACTGCAGAACACAGATTCAAAAACATTCATTAATACAAATAGTGAATTTCCTGGAGGGCAATGAAGCTACAAGGCTCAAGGCTGAGCAAAGCCAGAAGGTCACAGAGTGGGACTGCAGCCCTGTGGGAGACCCAAAAGGTCTTTCAAAAAAGATTTCCAGTGACCCCTCTTCCCGGACCCACCAGCAAGTCAGCCTTGTCCTACCACAATGGATAAAAATAAAGGGAAAAGTGCTGTTTCCAAGAAGAAGGTGTTTAAGAACCTCTTAAAAAGGGCTGCTCTTCCTTCTTTTGTGCATTGAAAGCTACTGCTTTCTAAGAATGCAAGGATTCTGGTCTCTACTGTATTCCCAAAGATGCTTGTTCAGAAAGCAAAGCTTTTAAATTCTGAACACTTTGAAGCAATGAAAAGCTAGGGAAGACCTGGAAATCATTTTTTTTGTTGTTTTTTTCCAATCTAAGTACTAAAATAGCAGGTGAAGACAGTGCCTTCCACATAGCCAAGTACCTATCTGTCCCCGTTATGGAAGCACTGCCCAGTTCTGCCAGTCTTATAAAGCTGACAGTGACAGTGCTGACCTCCTTTCCCATATACTTATTAAGACTTTAATCCAGTTTTCTTCCTCTGCTGGTGGTAATTCAACAAATATTCTGGCATGAGCCAGTTTAGGAAGTGTGCTATTGAACCACAGAACAGGATGGCTTCTAACCCCAGGCAGTAGGAAGTCCCCAGAACAGCTCCCTCACCATTTCCAACAGCTCACAGTCTCCTCTCTGCGGTGTATTGTACAAAGGAGTAGCTACTGACTTAGGCTGAGCTTTGGGAGCTACTTCTGAAAGGAGAAACAAAAAAAACAAAGGAAAACCAAACACAAACCAGAAATGCAAAAGTCCAGACATAAATAAAATAAAAGGAAACCATGTCTGAAGGTGGATGGGAAGGAGGACAAAGAATGGGAAGCACAACATTCAGACTCAGATGTACTTGCACTCCAAGCCAACACAGTGAGGGCTGTGCAGGCTGCACATGACAGGCAGGGTTTGCACACATCAGCACTCGAGCCCTATACTGGCCAGGAGGTTTTCTAGAGCTTCAAGTTTCTGGTTGGCTTCCTCAATGGCACTGTAAGTCTGCACGTTGCTGGTGATGTGGAAGCGGATGTCATCAACCAGAGGGATGGAGTCAGTCTCCTGCCGCTCCTCCACAGCCTCCGCGTTCTCCTTCACAGCAGCCGCAAACTCCTCCAACTCCACCAGCTGGACCAGAAGGACACGAGAACCATTAGGAGGACAAGAAGACAGGTAAAGAGATCCAAAGGGTTGGAATAATGGTCTCAGACACTGTTAAAGGATCCCACAGAAAAGAAAGGAAAGCTAGGGGACATAGAGACCCAAATCCTGCTACACTTGGAGATGCATCCTGCCATCCATCCAAAGGAGACAGTAATACTCCAACAATAAACAGTCTCAACTGAAGGCAGTCTTGCACCTCCAACATTGCCCTGTAACACCTTCTAACAAAGCATCCCTGGTTCTGGTACTGGGGCACATGCACATACACAATATTCCCCCCAAAAAGGCTCCCCAGCAGGAACCAGGAGACGTTGCCAGACATTTCTGGGCAATGTCTTCGAGCAGAGAAGGCAGTGGGTGCATGTGCCTATTTCAGAACTGGGAGCCACAAATGACTACCCTCCATTGACTCAGCCCCACCACCATCAGCAAGGCAGCTGCTCTGCTCTGCACTTAACCTGACAGAATTGGGTCACCCATGAATGATTCTGCATCAGGTTCCCCAGGAACGTGTGGTGAGCTGAGGGGTGAGAGGCAGTTTCCATCTGTCTATGCTAGTGAGCTGTGCCTGGGCACAGCAGGCTGCTGAGCTCTGCTCTGCTACCACACTGCCAAAATCTCTCCCTGCTGCCATCAGTGCATCTCCACAGGATGCTGGCAACCACTGATGTCTGAACGTCAGCTGGGGTGGCTCTGTCTGTGCCAACACCCTTAAGAAGACACACTGCCAATGCTGGGTTCAAGGACTCCCACTCAAGCTAGAGAATGGGGCACACACAAGCAAAGCCCTATCCTGATCACTATTCGGGATATTCAGCATCTTTTAAATCCTTTTTCAGAACCCAGAATCTGGGTACATGCTGATGTACCCAAGCTATACACTGAACAAAGTAACAGCCCCAAAACTATTTCCTTCATTGTTTTCTCATGCCAAAAATAATTTCACACCTTTCAAGCTGCAGGTGAAAATGTTACATTCCCATGTGAACTGCACAAGCTGTTTATAAAGATCTGTCTCAGCATAATAACCCTTCATAGGTTCTAGCTTATCCTTCCTTATGGCAACTTTCTCCAAGAGTCCTGAGACTAAGCTATAATCACTTAGGATAACACTTAAATTGAGCCCCATAAGGAAAACTTCATTGTTAAATTCATTACTTCTTGCTGTTCAACAGCAAATTATCCACTGAGCAAATCCCTACTATTTGATTTGTCATCCTGAAGGAGACTAGAGGTCACATGGATTTCTTCTATCTAGAGCATTATGCCAGGAAGAATTTCCCTCAGAAAACACAGAAATACATTTCCTGCACAGAGCTCCCCTACACATCCCTTTGGCTTCTCCAGGCTGCAGCTGGTGTATTCAGGCAATGTGGCTACTTGGGCACAGTGGCTGAAAGTTCAGTGGAAATCACCTGCCCCTGGTACTTGCACAGCTTTTTGGGCAACTCTTTCACCCCCACATTCCACAGGGATGTGCTAGCCAGGGACCAAACTCTGTCTTATTGTGATGACATCAGGTACTGCCACACTCCTCCTCCTCTGTCCTAACTCACCATGTGCTTTGCTACTTAACTGCTGCTCATTTTCTAATGAGGAGAGATAATCCAGAGAGGACAACCATTAACTCCAGACCAAAGTACAACCATTCAATCTGCTGTCTCTACAGCTCAGATATGGGGGCATATGTGGTCACTGCCCCGGGGAGTGTTTGGGTACCTTCTCGATGATCTTGGCCATGTACTCTGTGCACTGGTCCTCCAGTCGGGTCAGCTGGAACAGCTTTGCAATCCTCCAGATGCTGATGATGTTGTCCTCGTCGAGGATCTGCGCCAAGGTCCTGCCACAGAGGCGCTTGAGCCCGGGCAGCAGGTACATGTCTGCCACACACAGCACGTCATAGGCGTTCTCTGGAGACAGCTGACAGTGCAGAGGGGAGTTACTGCCCAGTCCTAAGCATGCTGCTTGTCGCTGGCAAACTAATGTGCTGTTTGGCCCGTTACTGGACAAGTGCTGACTATGGAGAGACAGGAGCTCTGTCTTTCAGGCTGTGTCTCCCACTCAGTTACCACACAGGAATTTAAAGTGCAGCAGGGAGTTTCTCATGCTGCAGGTAATCCCACTAGCTAAGCACAGGGCAGTGCTGAAACACCCAAGTGCACCTGGCTGCTAAAAAATGTTTGTTGTGACAGGTCACTTTTACCAGACATACTTCCAAGAGACAAACAGAAGAGGCTGGCAGGACAGAGAACCTTGTCCCCACATTTTTCCTCCCATTTTATACTGCTGGATTCACGTTTTGTGAAAAAATATGCAAAATTCCCTTAAGAGCCAACACAATCTCCCTGGCATGGAGGGTACACTCAAGGACAGAAAACTGAACACAAAATAAACTGTAGGTGAGGCCCAACTGGGTAAGAATGTATTTTGCACATCAAATACTAGTGGAGCTCCAACATGCATTCAGAATGGACTAAATTAATGGACCAGATGCTCAAACTTAAACTGTTGTGAATGGCCTTTAACATTTTGAGGCTCTTGAGCAAGGGAACCATGTTCCCATTTCGCTCTTGGGTACTTGCAAGTGATCTGAGGATAAAAAAACCCTGTATATAAAGTTGGAGACACCACCTCCAGCTTCACTCAACCTCTTCCCCCTGGCTGGGCAAATCCTATTTTTGTCAGCCATCTGTGTCACTAACCTGGAACTAGAGTCTCTCTGTGTTCCTGCTAATGTGAATTGCAAAGAGCTCAGTTACCCACATCCGTTGTAACAGTGGATCTGCAGGATGCTGCATGCCCTGGCTGTGGAGGAGGCAAGGGCCCTTGCATTTAGAGACAGAGCAGCTGATCTGGATGGAGAAATGGTAACTGGTGCAGCCTGGCCCACTCTCCTGATAACTAGTGAGCAGCAAACACACTGCTGTGCACATCTATACGTGTGGTTGTTCACTCTGACAACTGCAAACAGCTGACCTTTTTCTTCCTCCACAGCTGTCTGCACCTGTGTTTGGAGAGACAGCTCCCAGCAAGAGACCCAGCTGTGTAACACCCTGCAGCAGCTGGGCAGAAGAATGCACAGTGTAGGAGAGCCATGCCACGAGGGCTATGTATGCACATGAGGTAACAAAGCTCTTGGGGTTATTAATCAAGTGCTGCTTTGTCCCTTCACAAGCTGTGGAAACCTCAGGAGCTGGAGGTGTTTGAGCCAGTAGTATTGATGGCTGTAGCTCCCAACTGATTTATCAAGGTCAAACCTGGCAAATGTTCCTCCAAGAACTCCCCTTGAGTCTACACAAGTATTCTGATCAGCAACTTGTCTTTGTGCCTGGAACCCTTTATGTCCTCCACACACACTCTTCCCCCTAACTGCAAACACTGTCACTACTGCACGGCAGAGAGACACCATAAATCCTTTGCAAACAAAAACATGGAATTGAGAGTGCTGATACTTGGCTGGAGAAACACAGAACAGGGAGAACACTCCACATGTAAATGTGGAACCTGAGCTATATTCTTGTCTTCCTGACCATTTTTCCTGGTAGTGTCTCATGACAGGTGAACCCTCTGCAGAAGCTCACATCTTGCCCGCTCGGTTTGAAACCCAAGCTATGCAACATTCTGCATATGAAACATATGAGTAAGATCCTTTTAACTCCTACACATTGTAGGTCTGTCCTCCTGACCCAAGCCCAGACAGAGCAGCTGAGGCATCCCTTGAAAAGGAATAGCTGCTTGGGAAACATCCTTCCTGTGGGTCATCATGAGGAGGGCAGGCAGACTGGAGAAGTGCAAAGGAACAGGGTCAGGAGGATCTTCAAGCAGCTTCTTTCCCTCACTGCCTGCCCTTTCAGCAAGTGGCTGAGGAAGAGTGCAGGCAAGTGAAGGATCAGCTCTCTGGCATACCAGTAGCAATCCTGCCCTTGCTGCCTGCCAAACACATCTCTCCTCACTGCTATCTGGAAGTGAGCAGATCAGCAGAAACAAGGTCACAGCTGTGTGCTCTCTCTGTATGTGGCACCTAACCCAGAGCACAAACACCACTTGGGGGAAGTGACACTGGCAGGTGCAGCAGCATTTCCAGTCACCGCCCTGATGCCAGAATGTGTTCTGGGATCTTGCAGCAAGACCTGCTGAAAGCATTTGCCACAAAACCAAAGGAGGAAACTAATTAAACACTGGGATTGACTGCATCTTCCATTAGGCTGAAAACTAAGCGGGTTAGGGCTATTTTGTTACTGCTAGTGATACTGAGCACAGCAAGGCACTGGTCTCCCAGTGGAACCTTTGCCCACTCCAGTAATAAATAACAGTGGAAATAGTGACTTGCTACAAACGGAAAAGTAGGCTATGATGCCAAGAGTACATAAGCAGAAACTCTCAACCTGTCCAGATCTCCAAATGTGTTCAATCTGCCATCTACTGGCAGATGCTTCCCTTATCTTTCCACAGAGCCCAAAAGGGAAAGCTGCAAAGTCATGTATTTATTATGTCAACAAACAGCATGCAACCTAATTTCCAGATTTTTATTGTGGGATAAAAAACTAGAGATTTTCTTCCTGAACATCATGCACATGAACTACAACCCTGCCTGGCTAACAGCACATCCCAGTATGTGGACACCTGAGACAAAAGTGAAGTAGCAGAGTAGGTCAGTGAAATTGAAGAATATACACACACACCCTGCTCCAGATTTAGAAAAATACTGCTGAAAACACCATCACTGAAGGAAGGACCAATGGCTGGGCTCACCTCTGTATCATCACTGTAGATGTAGTAGAGGATCCGGATGAAGATGTCTTCTGAGATGTTGTGCAGAGTCACCACAGGGATGCTGGGCTGTGTCTGTAGCTCCTCACTCTCACTGAAATGATCTTCAAGAAGGGCTTTGAAATAATCACTGCGACCACAGAAAAATGCCTGGAGAAGAATGAAAAACCAAAACACTGACATCTTGCTCACTGCACCAAACCAAAGGGCACTACCAACCACCTGTCAGAGCAGCTCAAAGACATTTTAGAAGTTCAGACTCTGTAACTTTGATTTTCCCAACATTTTGAAGCTTTATCTCCAATATTTTTCTAGACCTTACTCTATCCATGCCTACCCTCAGAACCACAAACACAAATGGTAAACTCAAGAGTTTCAAAATTAGCATGGCACTAGGGCAGGACCTTGAGTCAAGGTTGGATGTCAAAATTCATTCTTACTGCTGTTCATCTGCAAATCAAACATTCCTCTCTCCAGACACTGAACTCACAAGCCAGCAGCAGCAGATTTTGCAGCTATGAATGCTGTAGCTGAATTTATAAACTTATCTCCATACCTCTGCAAGAAAGGCAGGCTTTGCTGCTTTGTTAAATGTTTTAAATGCAGTTTTCCAGCTGAGTCAATGCTGCTTCTGCAGAGTATATACAGCATAGAAGGAGTGGGGGACACAAGTAGACTAGACCCATGGCAAAAAGGGAGGAGAAGGAAGTACAACACAAGCACATACCTTATGGCACAAGAAGTTGTAATCTTCCACCCGGAAACACACGTCGGGACAGCTGTTGAAGTTGTCGGTGCTGTCAAACGGCAACTCCCCAAAACCAACCTAGGAGGAGAAACCAGAAAACCCTTCCTTTAACATTCCTGCTTTAAACACGCTCAGGGTCCCAAGTTCAGACTCCTATGTTTTCCCAGAAAATGCCATCCCTCTATTCCCTCAGCACAATGCAGAGCACCAGAGATGCTCTGAACAGATTCCCATGTGAGGAAATGAAGAACTGGCACTTCTGATAAGAGATATTCCTGGTACAGCTGCCTCCTTTATCCATGGTAATTTCCTCACTCTCCATACACCATTGGAACGTGTTTCTCTGCCATCTAACAAGGCAGATAACCAGGCAGAGGTGAAGTTTACTTCAGGCAGTAGGTATTGCAAGCATACTGGAGCTTAGGACCAGCCTTTTACTGGGTACATGTAAAAACATATAGATTACATCTATGTACACACCAGTTTGAAGTGGTTTGGCTACAATTATTGCCTCACTTGAATAATCCAACATTGCTAGAGCACATTTTAGATTTTTGATTTGATTTGCGGCCAAAGATAGTGTTGTTGCAGTATTAATACTCAAGTGAATTATTTTAACAACACACCTCCACCCAATCCCACATGCCAACAATGACAGCACACACCAAAAAAAACCCAAACTGTTTGCCTTATGTTATTTTAAAGTGACACTTCCAAATATTTTCCCTTTCACCTTATTCTATATACAGTGTAAATCAATTGCAAAAAAAAAAAAAGTTTATATTCATAGACATGTAGGTAAGACAATCTCTGGAAACAAAAGTTTCTCCTGGTTCTTGCTTTCTACAAACATGTCCCTGAGGTACCTAGGATAAGCAGTTTATTCCTGCTGTCTTTCATCCAGGAAAATTACACCCCAAATTTGCACCCAGGAAAACACTGGGCTGATGATAAAGATCAGACTCACAATAGCAGACTGCCCATTTCCAACTCACCTGCCTCCAACCAGACTTCAGCTCTGCTGAGGGGCCAGGTGACTCCTCCCTGCTGAGCTAAACAAAGACACGGACTGGAACAGCACCGAGTGGGAGCTCTCAGCCAGGCTCAGTGAGGTTTCTCACAAAACATGTTCTTGGATGTGACAAGGCACCAAGCTGGCAAAAGCTCACATCACCACTGACCATGACATCTGAACCCATCTACCATGCCCTTTGTCTGTCCACAGCAACACTTGGCAGCTTCTGATTCTTAATCACGGGAGAAGCCCAGTGATGTAAATCATGCACACAGCTGTTGCAGTGATGCTGGCTCTCCATAGCACCCCTCCCCTGCAGTCCTTCTCCACTGGGCAACTCCTGTTCCAGAAGAGATGCAGCAATTCAAGGAATGGTGCCCACCTGATCTATCACCTGCTTTTCATAGAGCTGCAACACAAAGAGCACCACCTCATCAAGATGAGATGAAATTGTCCCATTTGTAGATTCCCCAGGCTGCTATTTTACTGTTATCCGTGTCTCATATTTCAAGGCTTTGGTCCTTGGTCCATGGTCTGGGGCCCTGCAGCCTCACTCTGTGGCAATGTGTTACAAACACCAGTGTCATGATGCAACTGCCCACTCTGTTTGTCTTGCTGTTCTCCCCACCCTATCCCCACAGCTTCCATGTTTTCTCCTACAAATTCTGATATAAATCTGAATGCTACAGATATGCAGGCACATCACAGGTAAAAAAAACCTAGAAACAAACCTAGGCAAGAGGCCACTCTGTGGCATAAATGTGTTGAGATATGTGTTGAGATAAATGTGTGCATCTCTTCTTTGTCCAAAGGTAAATCTCTAAAATGAGTCCATCCCTCTGGAATGGAGATGGGAGTTTTATTTGTCTGAGTTTGTCTCCTGAATTATAAATTCCTCTGGGCTCAATTTTCTGCTTCTAGCCTTGCCTAGTCCCCACTCTGCTGCTCAGGTTTACAAGGTTATTTTCAATTCCTACTACAAAAGCAGGTTCATGTCTTTGTTTCTCCTATTCAGCATGAAGTGGCTGTGCAGAATTTTCCCTTTTACTCCCCTTTCAAGTCTCTGCTATTTCTACTCTCCTCCCTTGTCATGTTTGAGGAATCTAATCTCCTTTTCAGGATCTGCCTGCAGAAAATTGGCTTATTCCTCCCACCACCCCTATTCATACAACCTCCTTCATGGGCCTCTGCCCAGGCAAAGCACAGCTGCCAAAGTCAAGTATTCTGCCCAGGGAGCACAACACAGTCCAGCCTACAAGGTGCAAACACATTCACAATAACTCAATCACCATACAGAAACACTCTGAGTACTCTCACTCTCCACCATCATGTGTGGAAGACCACGTCTTTGCTGCTACAAATTTCCTATTAGAGCTTAAATAGAAATGTTGCTGGAGGCAAAAACATACTAAACAAATCAGTGGCAGGAAATTGTACCTTGTCCAGATTATCTCAGCAAGAAAATTGTAAATAAATTACAACACAAAATACAGGGGTTGGTGATCCAAGAGAAGATTAGCACCTCACAACCAGATGCAAGTAGATTGGATACAAAACCAAGAAAACCTAAATTGGAAACATGTTGTAAATGTTTCAGTTAATCTGCCCCTGCCAAACGGGAAAAGCAAAGCACAGGAGTCACTGCCATGGACAAGCACAGTACACAGCTGCAGACAGACAAGACAGAACCCATCTACTTGTTTCAAACTGTTCTTCCTATGCATTACAAAATCTAGTTTTACCCCCAAAGTGGCAAGTGGTCTTTTTTTTGCAGCCACACCACATGTCAGTATAGGTGGAAAGAACAGTATTTATTTCATGGTATACTCTGATCCTTTTAATTCTGACTTCATCTTGGTTTGGTACATAAGATCTCAGTTAAAAGGTAACTGAAAGACAGTTAGAAGGAAACCATGTACCTACAGTGGAATATACTGGAAGCCCTGGAGTCTGTAACTCAGAGGTCACCTGGCAGACATGAAATGAAGAACCAGAGAGACAGTGGGAAGCCACATGGTTTTTTACAGTTGCTGGCTTTTCATGGTATTTTACTTAAATCTGTCACTGCTAAATTTTATTGCAACAAACTGAGGAAGCAGCTGTTGTGGACAGAAAAATCCTGGCCATTACAACTTGAAAACAAAACAGAGGCAACAACCACACTTATAAAATAAAACAATGGGGGGAAAAAAGGCCTTCAAGCACAAACAGGAAAGAGAAACAAGGTACTAGAATTATAAATGTGTTTGAGATTTCAAAGAATAGATAGTTCTCAGTCTAGAAAATAATAATGAGCTGTAATTGGATATCAAACATTCATTATTGTTTTAGTTGTGTAAGATGCCACTGACCATGAAATTGGAATAAACAAAGTTTCGTACATCATCCAAGTATCAAAGACATTACATGCAAATTATTTGTTTACACTGAAACAGAAAGCTGCATACATCCCCATTTCAAAAAATATGGCATGACATGACATGCAGCAGCTCAAAATGTTTCTTGCCAAATTCTGGAAATGCTGGCTTTTATCCAGAAGCCAAGTACCTGTTTTGTTCTGCATAGGCTGAAAAAAAAAGTAATGCATGTTTCCCTTCAGAACACAGATGTCTATGAGTGACTACTCAGTTGTTCCTGACATTTTAGCTTACATAGTTTTTGTATCCTACTGCTTGAATGGTAGCAAACCCTGCAAGAATGAGTATGTGCAATGCCTCTGTCCCAAAACAAAGATGCCCAATTCACAGAATTTAACAATTTGAAAACATTAGAATAAGAGATAAATGGCAAACAAACAAAAACAAACCAACAAGAAGTACCCAGAGAGAGAAAAGTGGGAATCTTTAAGAATTTCTCAGGGTTAAACAAAGTACCCACACTTGTGCATGGCACACAAATTCTCTAGTGAGCAGGTGTGTATGCCCATGCCCTCTTCACTTGTACAGCTGCAGTAACTCTAATGCTGCCTTCATTCCAATCTATGAACACAGTAAGAACACCACAGCTTACAATTCACAGCACTGTCAGATGACTTCATTATTCCAAGTTTCCTCCTTTCCTTCCAGCTCCTATTCTACAAGAAAGAATTAAGAAGGCAAGTGTTTCTAGCTCCAGAAGAACAGCTTAACAGGAGTATGCCATCAAGGTCTGGAAACAAGCAATCAAACAGGAAGTATTCTTTTTATTTGTGAAGTGACTTAAAATATATGTCAATCTCACTATTTTGGGGTCCATGATCCTTTTTTTTAATTCCTGGGGAGGTAATCTGAAGCTTACTTATAGTATCACCTCCTTTTAAAGCCTGCAAACATACAGAAAAGCATATTGAAAGCCACAAAAAAATGTACAGTTATTTGAAGGAGGCAGGTTACACAGGAAAGATTTCTGAACTGGTAGTTGTAAACTTGATGGAGAAAAAACCTCCCTCTATAGTGAAATATATCTGAAAAAAAGCCAGCACAAAACACGTTGGCTTATTAAGGTAAGAAACCTTATTCATGTACGTACACACACACACTCTGCACCAGGCAGGTCTATTTGGCAGGGGTCAAAAAGAGAAAAGGCAATAAAACTTTACTATATCACTCAGTCATACAACCTCTGGGCACAGCAGCCACCTAAAATGAGTCCACATTCTTAAATACAGTGGTTGGTATAAGAAAGAGGACAAAAAAAAGGACATACATAAGACCAAAATTAATCTCCTGAGATTACAGAAAACACCAGATGCAGAAAGCATGAAAACAACTAATAGTTATCCTGATCTGCAAATGGGAGAGAAGATCCACATATGTGATCCTAGCTAATAACACAATGGTATTTTAACATAGTCATCATCAACCTGGGGGCTATTTCTGAGGGATAAGATATAGTTAGGAAAAGTAGATCTATTGCCAGTCAAGTTAAATTATCTTCAGAGGGACTTACATTTCTGCTGGAAATATTTTCAGAGTTTGGAAGCATCTCTCCATTGCAGTGTCTCAGTTCCTAGCAAGCAAGCCATCTTTCACCTATATATCCCTTTGGGTACCCAATGCCTGCTGCTACAACATTTCTAATTCTCAAGAAGGATGGCAAAGAGAAGAGCTGCTGGCCTTGTCCCATTGTATTCAATGGGGAAATGCCCACCAACCACATAGAAAGGGTTTTATTTAAGATCCCTGTTGGGGGGAATACCCAAGGGGCAAGACCAGCACTGATGGCCTCTACACAATTTTACAGTATTTCCAAGCAATAAAAACCTTTCAGCATTTGGAGCACCAGGAAACAAGCAAGCACTGAAGTCTGTATAGAATGATGTGACTGGACACAAGTGAGCAGATATCCCAGCCCCAGAGAGCCCACAAGGAGTAGAAGTGCTCCCTACCCGCAGTTCAGCTGGCAGGGCGCAGTCTGCCAGGAGAGCCAGATCTTCCTGCAGCCGGCAGTTACCTGTGGGCTCAACCGTCAGCACTTTCACACAGGTCCCTGGCTTGGAAGAGACTGGAAGAAGCAAAAAAAACAGAGCAGAGATGCCTGAATTCCTCTACAAACATTCTCTCCCGTTAAGATAAAAGACATGCCAGGAAAAACAGTATAATTGCTGTTCAGCTTTTACTGCAAAACACACACAATTCTTCTATGCATACACACATTCAGCACCCCTCAGTGCAGCCGGTGAGCAGGGCTAGAAGGGGACGCACATATTGTTGTGTCTCCTCAAACCGCCACTTAATTCCTTATGCTGGAATATCAACTGTGGGAAACAAAGTTGGCACAAGCATATTTCAAGCCCAATTTGCTCTTTGGAATCCATGTCATCAATTACAGTTAAAGACCATGGATCAGGCTGCCTGATCCCTGTAGAAGCCACTCACACACTGCCTTCCCCAACCACCCCTACAGCTGACAGGATCGCCTAAGGTAAAGCCCATGCCAGGGAGTTTTTAAAATTAATCTGCTTCCATGCCTCTCTGCCCTACCACATAGTTTCACCACCTCCCATTTCAGCTGTGTCAACCTAATTTCACTCCAGGGAACAAAGGGATTTATTCTTGTTTAGCCAGTAAGTTCATCAGGTATGAGTTTGTTCTCCACTCTCCATCTATAGATCCCTAAAGCACAAAGACCCCGAAGTACCCAGACTCCTGCACGTGCCTGAACTAAGCATCACTACCATCAAAGAGCTCAAACAGACCATTCAGAGACAGCAATTTCATTTGCCTTTTTCAGACCTGGTGTGTCTTCTTGTCTTATCAGCCTACACAGTAAAACAGCCCATTAAAGGGAAAGCAAAATACATGACCATACTTTAGTGGTCTGGCTATGACCAAAGTTGTTGTGGAGCTCATAGAAGCCAGCCCTAAATTCAAACAAGTGGCAGCCCAAAGTAGACCTTCTGCAGGTACAGCCTTTCTTGTTTCTGGTTACCCTGCTCCACCACCTCAGCTCACCACCTGAGGTTTGTTCCCAGGTCAGCATGGTTTGGGGGAAGAACTGGAGTATGTAAGACATTCAAGAGTCCCTGGAATACAAGGAAGCATGTGAAAAAAGATAAAGCACCACTGGAAAATGCAAAGTGGTGGTGAGGAAGCCTTAGGATACTGTTGGGAGCCAGAGAGACAAAATTAACTCCGAAGCATTCAGAAGAATTTCTGACAGGTATGATTCACCACATTAAAACCCCTCACAGGTGAATCATGCCACCTTGAGACCTCATTTCTCCTGACATTTTGCACAGCATTACATGAACTCCATCAGATGACTCCACTGGGTCGTGGGCGAAAGAAGACCATGATGTGCCACAAAACAAGATATCCACCCCCTCCTCCACATCACTGCTGCACTCCTCAAACATGCCACCACTGTACCTCTCCATTGGCCGCATATCCCAGAAAGATTTCTGGAAAGGGAACGATAATCTACCAGTACAAAATAGTCAGGTACCATGACTGCAGCACACAAAGCTCACCAGCAAGGAGACAGGATGCCCTATTAGTGTGAAATGTTACCCTCAGATAAATTACTTCCAGAGTAAATAATCTAAGAGGAGGCCTGGCACCAACACAAACCAGACTGAGTGCATTTTCTCAAAAAGCTGTGATCACTTACACATCAGCATGAAAGAAGGAAATTTCTTACTTTGCAATTAGTAATTCTTCATGGCATTTATATTTCTGTAGTACTAATTGTAACAGTCACCAGGTAAGGCTCTGTAAATGCTAATGGACTCAGCAAGTAGTAGTCAAGGCAAAGAGTTCTTCTCTTGGGATCCACAGAGCATCTGTGCATTTTCCCAGTGACACAAAAGAACAGTGATTTTTCTGAGCTGCAAATCTATTCAGACACTGCACCTCTCAAATCCAAGGGCACAGCATTTGATATCACTCAAAAATCTTTCCTAACAGAGACAACAAAAATCAAAGTTGTGAAATAGG
This sequence comes from Illadopsis cleaveri, assembly GCA_013399915.1. Lineage (NCBI taxonomy): Eukaryota > Metazoa > Chordata > Aves > Passeriformes > Timaliidae > Illadopsis > Illadopsis cleaveri. The sequence goes on from VXBB01010834.1 coordinate 428,396, forward strand.
AATAAGCTGCTGGCTGCCAGCAAGCATCAGGGACCATGAAAGAGGAACACAAGAAAGAAGAATGAAGGGGTTTCTGAAAAAAGCAACATAAACAATGCAAGGAGCTGAAGGGAATAACCAAACTGCAGTTAATATTGACACTGGGTTTCTTCCCAGTCTAGCACAGTTGTATAGCATTGAACATCACCTACCAATGTATCAGCTACCTTGGTTTTCCTGCTCAACACTTCTCTGTAGTCTTCTGGTTAAATTGAGCCAATGTACCACAAAGCATAAGAGCCACAAATAAACCACACTAAACTCCCAAAACCTTCAAAATTATGCCACACTCAGATGCATCTGCTTCCCAATGGCATAATTAGCTATAACCACAGATTCTGCACATCCAGTGTCTTTGCTGCAAAGGTAAGCATCTCAAACCTTGTTCTCACCCTTTTGACCCTAAAACTTCAAAAAGTAACTGCAGAACATTTATTTTCTAATACATGCACTTCTAAAGGAAGGATTATGGCTTAATCTGAACGAATTGTTTGAGCTCTTCCAAACACTGCAATAATTTTTTCTTGTTATAGCCACAATATACACACAGAGAAAACAGGCAAGCATTCACACCCAAATATATCTCAGGTGCAACAGAAAGCACTGGGTCATCCTTTTCCTGTATTACTGTCTGTGCATGCCAAGATACTAAGTGCTTTTGAAACACTGATTAACTCTAGATAATGAGATTGCAGACACTGCAATTATCCAGTGGAGCTGCAGAGGCTCCAGTTCATCTTGTTTTCTTGTTTCAACTTCATAATACAGATGCAATACATGACCCTGCTCTGCAGACCTGAATCAGATGTCTGTTCCTAAAACACTCAAAGAAACAGACACGCTTTGTCAAGTGCCAGACACGTTGTGATCTAAGATCTTTCCAATTTTTTAATTTCTATAACTCTTACATATATACCTTTCTGCAGAATCAAGTTTCCTGGCTTCCACATGAGATTTAAGAAACAAACTTTTAACAGTTGTTCTATTTGTTTGAATTCAACAAAAATAAATAAAAATCAAGACTAGTACTTCCATCAGTGCTTTAAACCACCCATTGACAGTCTTCTGTCAGGCCTCAAAATTGAAGAACTGTTCCCTCCCCAAACTACACAGAAGTTAAATGATTTGTCCAGTGCCATTATAGTTCCAAGTGGTGTTTTTATCTAAAACTTCCAACTAACCTGAAACTTTACTTCATTATTTTCCATTTGAAAACCCACCAAGAAGTCAGCTTTTCTGCAGTTCACAGATTTAAGCACCTTCTTTTCCTTCCACAATATAACATGAGACTTCAACTAAATTAATTACGGTGGAATGTCTCAGCTAGACCCTGGGAGACAAAGATAAAAAGGAAAAAATGGATCTCTGGCATCTCACTGAATTACTCTGATATCAAAAGATGACACTAAATAATTTTGTTACCTGATTTCTGAGTAGGTTTTATTTTATATTCATTCACCACTCCCCTTTTCCACCACTTATTTAATACAAACTGATACCTTACAGTCTTTGTAGATACCAAGAAATGCATTTGTAACCTCTTCAGGCCCATGTTTACATTTGTGTTTACATAGCAGAAGTAAGACCTGTGACACAGCTTCCATAAGGACTTGCACCTTGATCTACCTGGGAACAGCTGTACCATGGTAAGCTTGTACCCCCCCACCACCAAACAACTGCACATGTGTAAAGGGAAACCTGCACATGGTAATATCTTCCATGTGATTTGCAGATGAGGAATTTCTTGAGCCAGAAGTATTCTATAAATTATGTCCTGCAACTTCAAGAGGCTGAATAATCACAACTCATATTCAAAAGGAAAAGGTGGAACAGCTACACCCCTGCCTCTTAGATCAGGGAAGAAGATGCTATTGACTTTAAACTATAGACTGGAGTCTCTTCTAAAATCAAAATTAACTTGATTAAAGTAAAGGAGTTAACTCAGAGCACGGAATGAGAATCAGAAGCTTTAGTCTGAAGGTTTTGTTATCTGATATTTTTCTCTGCTTCGTGACTAACACCACGTGTGCTGTTCTGATTGTTCTTCACGTGTCTGTTAGCTTAAGCTAAGGAGAAGAATGATAGACTCCAACTGCTGGTCTTCATGCAATAAGCTTATGTCATGATTAGATCATAAGTTATTTGGATAACAAGAAGTCCTTAAATAAAGGATTGCTTAATTTAAGGTTTGGCACATCCATGTGTTACTAATATACACATGCTTTCAGAAATACTTCTCTGCTTTTAAAAAAAGTGTTGTATCTCCCTCTGCACCCATTTTGGGCCAGTTATCAAACATTTCACTTTGGTTAGGGGTCAGATAAATGCAGAAAATTACTTCTGACTGTATATATTTTATCTTTCTGGGAATTTAAACAACTTCCCAATATATACTCCACCATGCTCAACTGAATGTCTGGCAACCACAGCAAAGTTCTGCTGCCATGGCTGCTCTACTATAAAGAAAGCATTCAATATAAATTATAAACATGCATGTGTCAGAAACTTCTACAGCTGTCCTACAGAAAGGCCATGACTGAAAACTATCATGCAAACATGGAAATTCCACAACAGACACGTTTTCTGGAAGCCCCAAGGACAGAATGAAACATCCACCATCACACTTTCCTGTTTCTCCCTGAAAGGGTACACAGACACAGCAGAGACAACAGCAAGTCAAATGCTTACCAAATTCATAGACTTTTTTACATTTGGTCTCCAAATCATCGATGAGGTCCTGCAGCCGACACTGCTTGGCCAACCTCTTGCAATCGCTGACATATTCTACATCAATATCCAGACGACCTGTCAAGAACAAATGCAGTCAGCTCTCTTAATCCACAGGTTTTAGGTATAAAAATGGCAAAAAATAAGGCCTGAAGACTTGATAGCACAGAAATTTAGTAATTAGATACACTGCCTCACTTTTCAGGATCCACTGAAAACTCAGTCCCAGAAGCTAAGACATGGTATTCCACCACCACCCACCACTTAAATCAGTAACAGTTTGGCATTTAATTCACATTTCCACTTTCCAGAGTTTACCCTAATAGCTTAATTCAAAAGTCCAAAGAGCAAACAGGCTATACAAAACATGCCAAATTCCCTCAGAAAATCAAAAAACAGCAGTGCAACAGCAGCAGGCATGACTGCCACCATTGATTATCTGGCTTTGGGTAAGAAGAGACTTTAGGCACAAGTTTTCTTCCCAGGATCTTTTACAATCAGTGAAAACGTGGCAAGGGACATTTCTGAACACACTGTATTGATAAAGAAGAACCTTGAAGACAATGTTAATTTCTGGCACCACCTCCTGGCCTGAGATAGTTCAGCATTTAGCATGCCTACAATACAACACTGGACATTTTCATAGAAGGTTTAGGATCAACTTCTGCTCAGAAAAAATACTAGAAAGTAGTCAAAGCATTCAGCACACACTGCTCAGGTTTGCCAAACTGAAAATGTCCTATATGGGAAACTGGCTTTTCACCACCTTAGGAGGCTGTTACACCAGATGACAGATTTTCCTTCCTCAAGTTAAAAATACAGTCTCCAAGTCCATCCAACCAAGCAACCTAAGCTGATTTTGGTTTTCAATTGACCGTATAATTACTGGCAGGATAACAACTGGCAAAAGGTACAAACATCTTGGAAGAGCTGGTGATTGCTCACATTCTCCCTTTCTGCCAGCAGAGAGGATTTGTTGGCGACTCAAGCACCCAAACACTGGTGAGTGCAAGCCTGTGCCATGCAGTGCAGAGGTACAGACAGTTGCCCACCAGCCATGTAAACAAACAGCAGAGGGTAAGGTCATTTACCTGTGTATAGATACTGCAGAAGAGCACCAAAGGCTGCTGGGTTAATCTAAAATGAAACAAGAGAAAGTTACATTTGGAATCACCATGAATTTAACAGTAAGTTTGAAACATGATCCTGAACAAGCAAAAAAACAAACCCTTAAGTAAGAACTCACACACTGCACATGACTTCCTTGCTCCTTGCGTAACTAATACTGCCACTTCACCTGGCTTACACAGCTCCTTACTGTTTTAACTGATACTAATCCCTCAGGTACCTCAGAGGACAGAACATGACTAATAGAGGAACTCAAGTGACACAGTTGTAACATAGGGTCTGCAAAATCCAAGTTTTTACTGATCATAAACATTTCCACATCTTCCCAATTCCAGAGGAAAGATGTTCTTGTACAAAGAGAAAGGAGAGCATTGTTCTGAGAAACTGGGATTATGTTTGTCACGAGAGAATTTGGACTGCCAGGGTCAACTTACAGAAACGTGTGCCAGAGTATTGGTGGTTAATGGATGGAATGCACTTATGGCCTATTTAGCTCTTGCTGCAAAAGCAATAAAAGGGACTCAATTAGTGCCAATTCTTCACCATAGACCACCTGTCCACCAGGAATTAGACAGACTCAACTCATCCTAGAGAGGGGCTGTGACACAGCTGGCAGATGGTAACAGCTACATGCTACTGCAATTAATTAAGATATGTTTGAGTCCATGACAGAGGCAACAAAGGGAAGGTATGCAATCTGCAGCCTTTTGTTATCTGAAAAAGATGCAATTTTATTGCATAAAGTGCCTCCGCAAGCCCTTCTCCTCAGCTAGGGTCATTCTGAGCCCCAGGAGCTATTCACTGTGGAAGTTAACCCTCAAACTCACTTTCCTCACCCAGCTGGAACAGCAAAAGAAACGAAAGAATGGAAGCACAGCCTTGCTCACCAGTGGGTGCTTCAACACTATCATATTTTTCCCCTTCCATTTGGTCTCAAACATCTCTGCAAAGTAAGCGCTGCGAGCGCTGAGGATGCAGCGGTGGGCACAGAAGGATTTGCCATGAACGATGAAAACAATGTCACTCTGGTAACCCTGCTCCAGCAACCTGTGAGGAACAGAGAGAAGGGAAACTCATTGCAGGATGAAAAAGGGAAGAATAGAGTAATGCTAGTGGGGAACGTGGTACAATTAGGTCTAAATGAACAAATACCTCCAGGCATTGCGGTCTCTCCCTGCTCAGTGGGAAAGCCAGCAAGGGGCTGGTACTTCACGTACTGAAGTGGGATGTCTCACTCCCTTCCATAACTCAAAGAAGTTTTGTTAGTGCAACAGAGGGGCTGGAGAATGAAATTTTCCTGCCTTAGGTGAACACCAGGAACAGATTTTGAAGTGGAACTAGCTGCCCCCAAGCACATCTTCAGAAGTTAATACTGCTTTTAAATTCTCAGATGTCAAAAAAAACCCCTGTAAAATGACACACTTTCAAAAAGAACTACCCTGCTACAAAGTGATGTAACTTTCCCACTCTCTGGGCACTGTCAGTGTGTGCACTTTAACCATGTAACAAATAGGAGAGGACTTGATGTCACCCACCCTCAGAAGAAGGAAGGATATGACAGGCAGGAAATGCAGGCAATTACCACATCAAAGCTGAAGCCTTGTTTATGCCTGCATGTCCATACCTTCATTCCTCAAAAGGAAAAAGCGAAAACTGCTACTTCTAGAGTCTACAGCAACCATCAGCAGCATTTTCTAATTCCCATCACTCCTTGCACATATATCCTCACAAACATCCTCAAGAGGTCAAATCAGGTGGACATCATGCATCATATTCCTTCTAGAGAGTTGGACTGGTGCATAGAAAGGTGTGGAGTCACACATGGAGCTGCTGTCAGAGTCTGGAATGCTAATCTCAATCTCCTGCCCCTAGCACACCATTCCTTCTAAGTGTCTTGCCCCAAACCAAACAGAAGCATTAGGTTTTTACTTTTTGCCTTCCAACTGTTGCCCTTTGTTTCAACTTTAACACAAGGTCTGCTTGAATGAGAAGCAGAAACCAGCACATTTTAGCTTTCACGTATGATCAACCCTGCACCATCTGAGCCATAGTCACCAGGGCAGTAATAAATCACCCTGCAAAATTCTACTTCTCTGGAACACAGAATCTGATTTTACTTAGATAAATGAGTTTCCTTCCTCCCCTTGTTCCCTACAGCCTCAGAAATTAGGACACTGTAGTACTGGGAAGATTGTCAGATTTTTGTAGGACTTATTAACACTCCTATTTCAAAGATTAAAAAAAAAAGCACATCAAGGTTTTAACATTTGTAAGTCAGTCCAATGAAAAATAAAAAGGAAAAAAAACCCAAACCAACCAGCAAGTCTGTAACAAGATCAGAGTTACCAAGGTAGAGAAACAGCAGAAGAAAAGCTTGAAACTATTCCGCTACTTCTGAGCAAGTTAGGCTGCCACTCAAGCTCTAGTACAATGTGGGACAGGCAACTTTCAAAAGTATCTTAAAAATTTTTAATAACCAAGAAGAAAGAACTGAGCAATGTCACTGTTGAGTCAGTTTGAGGCTTCTTAAAGTGCTCTGTTTCATAAATAAGAAACATTTTATCAGTGCTGAAAATCCATCTTGCAAGCTATAGTACCTTCAGTCCTGAAAATTAATTTCAGTTGACATACTATCCTAAATTATTGATGTGGTTTTAGTGATCTGATTTTGGTTTGACAGTCAAGGATGACAGCTTAGTGTTTCTGCATTAGAAAGATCAGCTTTCTGTTGACTCTGGAGTCTGTATACAACTCATTGGAGGCTATGCACACACACACCTGGAGATCATCCCTTAGGGCACAGCACAGAGGAGCATCCCTTAGGAAGCTCTACATGCTCAGGAATGAGAGAGGCTACTGATCAGCTGCCTTTCAAAGCTGCCCTGAACAGAGAGCTCAAATATGCAGAAGAGCTCAGGAAGGATGATGGGATGCTCTGCACATGCCTCACGTCCTTACCGCTGGAGGAAGACATCATAGTAATCCCTCTTCATGCACTTGGCTGTGATCTGTTTGTACTCCTTCAGCAGCCGGCGGATGGCATCGCTCAGAGCCCCGTACAAACAACGTTCTCCATCAAAAGTGTTTGCCTCACACTTTGCTCCTGTAAACAACCACAGGCACAGGCCAGCAGGCAGAGTTAGATCCTTCTCCAGTGTCCCCAAATGGTCACTAAATGATGTGACTTCTGGCTGCTGACATGTTTCACTGTGTCCCCTCTGCCGACGAGCATTATGACAAAAACTGAGCTTCCCTCACATGTGTACAATCCAAAGCTGCTCTCCCACAGACAAATCCCTTTCTGAGGAAGTCATGACTTGTTTAAACTGACCCGTGTAAAAAGCCTCTCAGCATGGCTCCAGCAGTGTTCTGGGAAGACAAATCTCACTGTACAAAGAGTGCAATCATTACTTGGACAGTTAAGAATTCCTCCTAAAAAGCATTACTGCTTTGTATAAGACAGGAGCCTCTTTAGGTTAGAACCTTCTAGAAATTTGGAGGGCATTTGCATTTTCCTATTTAGAATTAAGCAAGTTGATTAAGATGTTGTGAATGCAGCAGAAAACCAGACCTTTTGAGATGTGACTCTGCACTGTGGTTCCTTTGGCAAAACACTACCAGTACCTAGGAGAATTTGGATACTGAGAATCAAATGGGCAGGCACTTGGTCTTGCTTTGTCTGAGATTAGCAAAATCCCTTGCATTTCACATTAAAGTCCTGGTTACAAAGCCAGGCTATCAGTAGAGTACAAGGAATTTTTACACATACAATTCTTCCTAATAAATACAACTCTTAAATCAGCATATTCCCAACACCATTGCACCCTCACAAAATATCAGCTGTGATTTCAGAGTGTCATGCTGCCTTGAGCCATCACAGACAGCTTCCCTTTCTATGCATTTTCAAGATTTCAAGCAACAGAGGAATTTCAAGAAGCAAATTCAAGCAGCAAATGGCCTGCAAGAGAGACCATGAAGGTGTGTGCAGGGCTTCTTCTGTAGCCTGAGATCACTGATCAGATAGTTGGTTGTAACAGAAGAAGTTTCCACAAGGGATAGCTAGAAGGACATACAATCCCACGGACCAGAGAAAGACACTGCACCCACATCAGGACACTTTTGCTCACCATTGGCTAGAAGATAACGTACAAGCTCCTCATGTCCACACAGACAGGCATAATACCTGACAATAACGAGAGAAAGAAAATTAGAGATGGAGTAGGAAGACAAATTCGGTGTTTTGGCACATCATCACACACACATCACAGCACTGAGCATCCCTGAAAAGCTTAGGAGATGACTCCTCATATGAGTGAGGAATCGCTACCAAATAGCACAGAAGCCAGCAACAGACTAAGCAGGATCTGTTCCCAGCAATCCTGGGCACTGCAAGGAGATCTCAAGGTCCCAGTCTGGGTTCAGCATCTTCTGTTGCACTACCAGCTGCCAAATCCATCCACATTTTAATGGAGATCATTGCATGGGCACTCAGCAGTCTACTGAATTCTCAAAAACACTCCATGCTCCTTCTGTTGTCAGTCTGACTGCCGCACACTATGCCAAGGAGGGAACAGCACCCACACTGGATGTACAGCAAATCCACTCCCCACTGAAGTTCTGCTTCAATGAGTTTTGTTTTCTCTTTCACAGTCTAAGCCTTTCACTATTCTCTTTCACAAGGACCTCAAATTGTCTTACAAACTAGGAGAATCCTGTAACGTGCACTGCAGCAGCCAAATGTTAGTCTACCTTTACTTTGGGAAGTTATTCTGTACTCTAAATATATTGCAGATGTCTAAATGTACTTTGGAATTGTGGGGGGCTCACAGCACATCCCTCAGCATCTCCAGGGTGATTCCTCATTATCTACTGCCAGACAGACTGTGATCCCACAGCCTCTTAGCATTTTATCAGGCCAAGCCTTCACCCAAAAAGACATGCTAGAAATGCCATGGACTTTGGTGGGGGAAAAGCCTAATCTAGCCAAGAGCAGAGTGCTTAATCCAGGTAATTTGGTCACAAAACCACACTTCTGAGCATCACTACAGCAAGGCCCAATCAAATGGAGTGACAAAAACACATTTAGCACAGCACCCACAAGGAAGAGAAGCAGAACTATGTAGCCAAAGCTCCAAAAAAGCAGAACCCGAGACATTTTGTAACAGTGCTCATGGCTGATGATGCAGAGAGAGTAAAGGAGCTCTGAAGGCCCTACCCCCCGCCCAGCCAGTGCTCCCGGCTGCAGCACTCACAGGGGTGTACTGTCCCACTTATCACGGACATTAATTTCCACATCACGCTGTTCAAGAAGGTATCTGGAAGAAAAGGGAGAGGGCAAAGTTAAAACTTCATGCAGCTACTCACTCAGTCACATTCTTTTCTTTCAGAAGACGTAATTTCAAGTTCATAGCGTAACTTCCAAAGGTACAACAGGATCTTGCAGTGGAATTAGGGAACTGTCAGCTGTGGCTGAAGGGGCATCAGCCAAATCTTCATGCAAAGAATGTTCTACAGCATGGCCTGGCAGCTCCCTTCAATTTTAAGTGGTGCACATGGGGAAAGAGGGTAATCAAACGCATCTCTAACAGGGCAGCAATCTCCAAAAAAGGCCGAGTACTTCTGCAGTACCTTCACTGCTCCAACAATGCTCCCAGCCTGGATGCTTACAAATAAGCAGCCAATTTTAGGAGGCCAAGGCTGGACACCCATCCCGCTCGTGGCTTTTCCTGACAAAAGCAACAACATTAGTGTCACTTCAGACCATTCTTAAATCCTGCCACTTCCTTGTCTTGCCTGTTTAGGCTAGATCCAATGCTGCCAACATTCCCTCTCTGACACCTCTAGAAGCTGGGCCTTCCCTTGCAGACAAATCTCCTGCACAGCATGGCCCAAGTTTTGGTTTTTTATCACCCACCACATGAGTCCTCTCTTTCACTCCCTTCACCCTTGTTGTCTCAAACTTCAGGTTCCTCTGACCACATTCAACCACACCAAGCAACTCAGCTGCTTTCTACTCAGTCCCATGTGGCCAGTTTGTCCCCCCTGCTCTGACAGCCCTCTCAGACTCTCATTTCTCCACCATTACTTCTATACGGGTCATCTTAAACCTCTGTAAGGCCATCCTCTCAGACCCCTCCTTCTACAGTAAACCTGCAATTTACTGCTTGCAATGATTTAGTCTAACACAATCGTAACAGATAAAAATATTCCCCAGACTTTATCTATCTGCACATTTACCCTTCACTAGCAAGCACCTTGAAAGAGAGGTTGCTTTGATTATCTAGCATATCACACATTAAGAGGTGGAAGAATTAAGTAGGATAAAAGAGTGAAGAACAGGTTTAAATTCAAACCATGAGATCCAGGAAAAGAGTCTGTTGTAAACCCTGGACCTTGCATTCACCCTGCAGACAACAAGCCCATTTGCCTCATTGCAGTTAATCTGTGTTGCTTTGAGATGAGCAAGGAAACTTGACCTGAAATATTAGTATCCCCATATTTTTCAGAGTTACTTCCACAGTCTACAGCACAAGGTGTCTAAACATTTCCATGACGATTGCATCCCAGGGATCCAGCTTCCTACCAACGCAAATTCCATTTCCACCGGTAAAGAAACAGCAGCGGGAGAGGAGCCCTGTGCAAGGACATTTGCCACAGGCAGCATCCACACCTACGAGTACGCAGTGACCGTCTGACACTCAGACACCGGCCGGAACCAGGCACACCTCACCCAAACCTAAGCACCTCGGCAAAGACCAGGTGCACACCCAGCTCCTCGGGGTGCAAACAAGCTGCATTTATGTACGAGAAACAAACAGCCTTTTCCGCCCCCCGGCCGCTCTGGGGAGCCCCAACTCTGCGAGAGCCGCCCTCGGAGGCCGGGACGAGCTTCAGGTAAACACGTCCCGGCGAGGCCAGGCCGCCCCGACAAGCCCGGCCCGGCCCCGCTCGCCCCGGTGACCAGGGCGGTTAAAGGGCAGAAGTGGGGGCTAGGGACCTTGCTCCCCGGCCCGGCCCGGCCCGGCTCACCGCACACGGCTCACGTCGCCCTTCTTGCAGCTGGTGAACAGGTCGCTGGTGTCCATGGCCAGGCCAGGCCGCAGGGCGGCGGCGCCGCATTGACGCGGAAAGCGGAGGAGCGGCCGCCGGGCCGGGCCGGGCC
>VXBB01010834.1:440008-472995 GCA_013399915.1 Illadopsis cleaveri
CGCCCCGGTGACCAGGGCGGTTAAAGGGCAGAAGTGGGGGCTAGGGACCTTGCTCCCCGGCCCGGCCCGGCCCGGCTCACCGCACACGGCTCACGTCGCCCTTCTTGCAGCTGGTGAACAGGTCGCTGGTGTCCATGGCCAGGCCAGGCCGCAGGGCGGCGGCGCCGCATTGACGCGGAAAGCGGAGGAGCGGCCGCCGGGCCGNCAGGTGTCAAGAGGATGGTGCCAGACTCCTTTTGGTGGTGCCCAGCGACAGGACAAGGAGCAAAGGCCATAAACTAAAACACAAGAAGTTCCACTTCATCATGAGGAAGAATTTCTTTATGTTAAGGGCAGCAGAGCCCTGGAACAGGTGCCCAGGGAAGGCGTGGAGTCTTGGGAAGACATTCAGCATTATCTGGATGTGCTCCTGTCCCCTGCTCTGGGTGACCCTGACTTGGCAGGATCTTGGGCTAGATGATCTCCAGAGGTCCCTTCCAATAATTCTGTGATTCTGTATGGGGTCCAGGTCTGGAGCAGGTGTGGGATGGTGAAGAGCTGCATGGGACACACGTGGCACAGGGCACACAGGCAGGGACTCTGCTGTGGAACAGAGGCTTCTGCTAAGCCACTCTAGCAGGAAAGGTGTCCTGGAGCGCTCCTGTGGGTACTGCAGGTGTAGACTACTGCTATGGGGGAAGCCTGTTTCCACAGCCTGGGCACCTGGCATGGCTCAGGGCTTCCACAGAAATCTGTGATGGGAGAATTAAGGAGTGCACTGTGGGGAAGGGGGACCAGGCTGATGACCCCCATCCTGGCAGAGAAACCCTGGCTAGCACTGTGTTACAAGATGCAGCAGACATGAATTCAGGCAGATCTAACCAAGCAAAGCACTGCACTCAAGTCAGTGTTCAGACACCCAGGAGGTGCATTTTATTGCAAAGAAAACAAAACCACAACCCTGTTATTTCCAGGGCCAAACACAAGTGTTTCTAAGTGTTCTCCGGCAGCAATCCCGAGCAGTGGCCAAGGCTTGCAGTTTGTGTCCAGCAGGAATGAAGGTGTTGAGAACGGCTCAAAGCCTGGCTGTCAGTTTACATGAGCGCATGAGGCTCTCATGAGCCAGCACAGATGAAGGTGCTTGTTGTGTCTGACTGTTTGAGCTTTCCCAAACCTCCTGTGAAGGACAGACGTCTTCCTGCACGGCTGCCAAGGCAGATGGGAACAGATGAGTTGCTGACAGCAGTGGCTGCAGTGGGACTCTGCTGCAATGCTCTAAGGTCATGCTGCAAGTCCTTAGGATAATGTACCTTCATTTCACACCACATCCTCTGCCAGAGGGATCCTTAAAGTGTATCTTGAACTGTATTCTCAAGCTGCATTATATCCTTCACAGCACAATTACTGGGTCACTCCTCATTGTTTCTTTCCACCCCACATGCCCCAAGGCAGTGTGCAGGATGCAGAGTCCTAGAACACGTTAGACTCCATGTTACAGGCACAGTTCCAGGTATCTGGGTGACACCTCAGAGTAATCTGCAGCTTGGCCATCCCAGATCACATCTGGCCACAACCCCAGAGACAGAGAGCCACTCTGATCTTGGCCATGCATCCAGACGATGCTATTGCCAGTGTTCCTCGAGGCACTGCACTCACAACAGCACCTGATGCTCTCTCAGAAGAACCACCTCCATTTCAAGGCAGAGTCCCTGCATTCTTGCTGTGGTCCAAAGGAGCAAGTGGCAGACAAAGCAGGAAGATGGAGGTGAGACCCTGTGTTGCTACCCAGGGCCTCTATACTGGTGATTCCAGGGAATGTCCCATCTCACTACTTTACAGACAAGAACGTCCTCATACAAACCATTCTTGACATGCCTGGTACAAGCCCCTATGCTCCCAGTCGAGTCCCGCAGCCCCTCATGAATAAAGCAGGTTATCCTAGGCAAGTTACAGGAAACAACTATCCAAAGCTAAGAGAAAAGCTATTTTTTTTTCTTTTTTCTTTTTTTAATTTGTCGTTTTCAACTCCCAACCGCCACCAGGTGTCAGTGCGACCAAACACTTGGCAGATGGAATTACGGTGATGTCGGAGTAGGTGGCAAAGTTTTCCAGGAATTGCTTTGTTTCCTGCATCTGCTCTGTCGTCTGGCACACTGCTCTGAGAAGTCCAGCTTTCACAGTTTTTATTAAAAAGAAGTTCAACTACATTAGGGTGATAGAAAAGCTTCCTGTTACAAATGCTAAGACAAAGGTTTTCTTCCTCTTTACATCCTCCCTGTGCAGAGCTGGAAATGCAAGCACTGGTCAGAGTAAAGTGGGCTACCAACAGCCTCTCTACAGTGCTTCCCTGCCCGCAGGTCCCCGGAGATGACCCGTCTCTGCAGGGCTGGCAGGAGAGGGACAACAGTGCAATCGACTTGACAAGATCAGCCTAGTGCAAAAAAATGATACAGAGAAAAAACAAACTGTAAAAGGATAAAAAGTATCACCAGACTAAAGTGAAATTCTATCAACTAGTAGATTTCTGAAGCTAAACTGGGATCATACAGCCAGGTGCACCCTGTCAGAGACAGTAGAAAAGTGTCTTCAGCCTCACAACAGCCACCCTTAAAGTGTCTCTCAAATCACCTTGATGCCCCAGACAGAGAAGAGCATCTCTGGAAAATCCTCCAGGCCACAAGGGGCCCGAAGAGCAAATTAGGAGAACTTGCTAGCTGATTATTGAGCCCACATAGTCCCCTTTGTTTCCTTAAAGTTTGAAGACTTTACATGAGATTGAGAGGTGCTGAGCCCAGCTGGAAGCATTGCTTTATCAATGCCTTGTTGTTTCTCTGAATTAGGATAGTGAAGAGAAAACAGAGCAGCAAAGCAGCTCTTAGCAGGGACATGCACCAAGGAAGCGATTTGTGGGTGAAATGATTGACATCTGATTGATGGCATTATCTTTTTAACAACCACTGGGCATTAAAAACATATTTGATGAGGATTATTTGACTTGGAAAGATTTACACAGTGCAGCTGCCTAAAGACCACAAGCCTGCCAGGCCCCATTATGCTAAGTCCTATAAAAACTCAAATTTTAACTCCATGCTTTATTTTACTCACCATAACAACAATTTGCATTTAATCTTGTGAGCTTCAAAGTGCCTTCAACACAGCCAATGGCCTTGTGCAGTTTTACTGTACAAATCCCATCAAACTTAGCAGGAGCCATCAGTGAGTGGTGGTCAGAGAGGGCCATGTAGTCCACATACATGGACTGTCCCCCACTACCAACTGCTGGGGCAGGAGAAGAAACTCTGAGCATCTCTGCAACCCTACCAAGGTACAAAAGGAGCTGATGATCACTGTCTCCTACACAACACCAGGAAAGATATGGAGGCAGGCTAAAACCACTGAAAACTGGAATCTGGATAGGAAACCAAATCACCTTTCTTGAATCTCTAATAAACTGGTATCAGAGTGGTCCTACATCGAGGTGATCTGTGATTCAGTTTGTATGCAAAGCGCTATACAAACTGCAACAACAGACTCTTGCACCTTGACTTCAGGCACACGCACCAGGGAGGAACATGCTAGAGGTCTCTATACATACAGGGATAGATTTACAGGCTCAGCATCAGGCTGCACATCCGGGGCCCCCGTATACAAAGGTTCCCCCCAAGACCAAGTGTGAAGCTGCATCTTGCAGGAAGAAAGCACGCAGATCACCACTAGGGAGAGAAGTACCCATCACACACTTTGGTGCTTCTGACCAAAGCAAGTCTGCTCAATCCCTCAATGACAGCAGAAACAAATGTTCTGGGATTTCAGGCTTGACAGTAGTTTAGGCAAGGCTCAGAGAACAATTACGCATATTCGCATCCCTTTAGCACACATCTTCAGGGAGCTGGAGCCTCAAAGTTGCCTGAGGCACGCCTGAGAAACATTCATTGGGGAGCTCTTACATCTGATTCTCATCTCATCAGAACTGGCTCTCACATTGTTCAAATGCAGTGATTTTAAGGATGTTACCCTGATTTATACCTGTGGGACATTAAACACTTCCACCTTCCCTCAGGGCAAGATGATGAAATTGAAACAAAAGGACGAGAACATTACTTGTTCCCCTATTTAAAAAGTTTCACATATCTTTATATTTAACGCAAAATGACCAACTGAAACCAAACTATCCTGAAAAATAGAACTGGAGTGGAAAAGGCCAGCCAGTTTAAAATTTACACTCAGACAAGGGATATTTTCCTGCTGAATTCCCAGGCTATTGTGAAAGAGGCATGTAAACATCATTTTCAAGCAACGCTCCGACCTAAAGCACGTTTCCATCTAAAATGCCACACCATGGCACTGAATTCTCTGCAATCAGTCAAGCAAGGGTAAAGTGCTCAAACTTTGCAAGCTCAGCTTGGAGTTGTGGAGTTGAAAAAAGGAGTGGGGCTGTTTGTGGTACCAGGGGTGAAATGAGATGACAGCAGGGAGTGGGTGGGAGGGGTGTTTTCCCCAAATGTAAACATCAGCTCCCATACAACTAGTAGCTGAGTGCTAGAGCACTAGAAAACCTGTTTTCACATGGGGAATGCAAACTGCCCAGGACATCAGTGGAATCTTGGCTCCCCTCCATCCAGAATGCACAGGTTTTACTGCACCTGCATGGACTGAATGTGATCTCTAG
Source organism: Illadopsis cleaveri (assembly GCA_013399915.1). NCBI lineage: Eukaryota > Metazoa > Chordata > Aves > Passeriformes > Timaliidae > Illadopsis > Illadopsis cleaveri. The sequence continues at coordinate 444,657 of VXBB01010834.1, forward strand.
ATCAGGATCTGGAAAGTGAATTTACTCCCCAAATCTGGACTCTTGGTGCCAGGCAGCCCCACCATCTGTTTCTCCAATTCAGACACTCTCCAGCCACTACCACAGAGCTACAGTAAGTGCATTTAAAGGTGATGAAAGCATTGGTGCTACTGATAGGAACACACACACGGAGATCTATAAACCCACCCCTCCTGCTTCCCTCTGTTCCATGATCCTCCTGGCTCCTAGCCTCAGATGCAGGCTCAGGACTTCCAAAGGGAAAACTTGCCCAAACACCTGTTCAAAGGTTTTAGGAAGTTCCTGAGAAGCCACCTGATCCCATGGTCCATCAGTCAAGATAGGAGAGAAACAAGTGTGTTTAAGAGGGTGGCTCCCTCCTTTCTTTTTCTAAAGATGCGTGTCTTCCTCAAACACATCCACATCCTCGCTCGCCTGCTTATTGATCAGGACATCCCAGCTGTCGGGCCCATTGATGGTGTTTCCACCGTTCACGCTCGGCTTCTTCTCCTGCATTTCTGACTGGCTGTCACTGGCCACATCCAAGGTAGGGTTGTCATGGCAGCCGTTCTCAACAAAGCGCAGCTCCTCGCCGTGTGACTGCCAGGGACGAGAGGACACAAATGGAGACAAAGGGGGACAGATCTTAATGCTGCTGAGAAGCACAGTCAGACCAGGCTATGAGGGTCACCCAGAACTTTGCGGAGTCAGTGAGAAGAGGTGGATTTATTCCCAGCCCAACCCTCACAGTGGAAATGAGCTGCTCTAAGCACATTTGCATCTCTCTTACACCTGAATGAACTCCACTGCTGCTCCAGCAGTGTATCCAGTAATGTCCCATAATTGGACAGGGGAAAACAACTGCCCTCTTAACTTTCCAATCTCCGCCATCCCAAGGGCTAAGAGTTTGGCCACCTTCTCCACCCATCCTGTGCTCACCATGTTCTTCATCTTGGGCAGGCGTCTCTGCCAGCAGTTGTAGATGAGCCCCAACACGATGATGATGGCGCAGATGGAGCCGATGATCACCAACACCACAAAGAGCTTCCCATAATCACTGCGGGTCTGGTTAGGGTGCGACTGGCAGCTTGTGGTGGTCGAGTAGTTCTGGATACCAATCTGGAAGGAAGGAAGGAAGGAGTACACTAACAGTCCTGACCTGCAGGCAGATAGAATCCTGTTCAGATTTTCCAGGGTCCAAGTACATGACCACAAATGTGGGCAGAGGAACTAAAAGCCAGGGCTGGAGACTCAGGTTGTGCACTGTTTTACACTACTAGAAAGCTCGTAACTACACATAACACCATTTTCCATGAAAGTTGACATCAGCAAATGACAGTAAGCACAATTTTATTTACATCACCTGCACAAGGATATCACACCTTTGTGTACAACAAGGAGGCTTTCATGTGAGAAACTGTCCAAGACTGAGAGTTCCCAAGACAAACTACAGACCACTGACAGGTGCTGAGGCTTTGGTAACTCCTTGACAGAGAATGTAACCCTAATAAATAGGTTTCCATTAAACCTTAGGTCCTAAGAGGGCATAGTGGTCTTTACAAGGTCTTGAAAGTGGACAGCTGCCCGGTGAGCCTAAAAGCTTAGGAATACCTGCCCTACAAACTGGCCCTCTGTGGATGTCAGCAAACAGCCCAGCCTTGGTCCCACTTGGCAGATTTGAAACAGGTTATGTATCAATTCAATAGTAAGTGTGACAGGTATAAGAGAACATCCTCCCTCCTCCTTGCAATCTCATGCTTGTGCAAAGGAAGCACCGCGAGCAGAGTTTCATTACTGACAGAGCCAGAGAGTCAGAGGCATGGGGCAAGGAAGCTCTGGTAGGACTCACCTTAACATGGGGCAACAGTTGCAAAGTCAAATATTGCATCCACACAAACCTTCTTTCTGGACAGTTCTAGGTGCTGATACTTCAGTCACACAATTTCTACAGGGTTGGCTTTTTGCACTTTCCCTGGTGTAAGCCAATCAATACACCACTGAGCACTTAATTTGCTTTGTCTAACTGCACCAGTTTGTTAGGTCAGGGAAAAAAACCTGCGAGCAGACAATCAGCAAGGCAGTGCTGCAACCCTGCTGCTAAAATCAGCAAAATTACTCCAATGGTTGGCACAAAAAACTCAAGCAGAATCAGGTCCTCAGTGCCTACATACCCTGTAGGACAAAGGGACAAAGCCAGAGATCGTGGGACTGATTTGTCCTCATCTCTGTCCTCTTCCAAGCTGCCCAGGGTTAGAAGGGAATAGAGGCCTAGAGGCAGCTGGGAGAAGAGTCTGGCATCCACTGACCCAGGTCCTCTGCCTGCCCTTGTGGAGGCAGCTGTTTAAGGAGAGAAATGCAGACCCTGGAATTGCAGAAGGTGTGCAAATGTGTCAAGAGAAGCCAATGTATGTAACACAGCTGCAGGGTGAGCCGGGCCAAATGTGGGGCACCACCCACACTGCTTTTGACAATAGTATGGAAGAGGTGACATTGAGAATCCCAACAAAATGAATGTGTGAAAAGCAGTCTCACAACCAAGCCACAAAAGCAGGGAGGGAATAACCCATAGTTACTCTCTTAAAAAGGAGCAGACATTTGATGGCCTGGCAACTATCAGTGAGGGGAGAAGGGAGTTTGCCAAGCCTCTGACTCATCTGTTTGCCTGCTGTGGGTTCAGCACTCGGTTAGACTGAGATATGCTCCCAGTTTTCAAGTTGCTTATTTTAATTGTATAACCAGTCTTAACAAATGGATGCAGGCAGACAGGCTCTTACCTCAGCTAAGCTCCTCTTAACATCCCCCAGTGCCATAAGAACATCTTTTGTAGGGATAACGCCTGTAAAGAGAGGAAGAGATCAGTGCTGCTCTCAGCTCAGGTGACTCAGTCATATGTATTCATTAGTCTAAAATCTCCAACAGGATGGAGGCAGGGAAACACACATTTTTGTTCATTGGTATTTTATGTCAGGAGGCTGAAAGAACACAGGATCATAGACAAGAGTACCTGCAAATACTCTGTAAAAGAGTAAAAAAATCCAGGGATGAACTGGTATCAGAGCAACCTAGGTACCCTCCCCACCACGACAGAAGCTCCCAGGATCTATGTCTGCTCTGGGAGCAAGCAGCAGTGTAGTCCTGGTTCCATGCCTGAGATGTTTTGGTTTTCTGAAACTCTTTTCCCAGAAAATTTTCTGTAAACAAGAGAAATGTTTTTGTAACTGTAACTTTATTATTCATTCCTTTTCCTAGGAGGGACTTCTTTTTGATGTCCCTCTGGTCTGACCAATGTGATTGAAAAGGTTTGCCTTTGTTTCACCAATCAAATTGGTCTGTATAAAATAGTATGAAAAAAGACACATCCCAAAAATAAAAGAGTCATTTTCAGCCTTCTAAATCTCAGCGTCTGTGTCGTTGTAGTGTAAAACAATGTCACAGCAGCACTCAGAAAGTCATGGAGACAGGTTCATAAAGGTGATAGAGGCCATAATGTCAACATTAGAAACCTCTGTCACTAAGCAGGCAGGAAAAAGACCCCTGTACCAAAACGGGAATAAAGAGATAGTAAAATATTCCAGTCCAGCCCATATTCACTGTCAGCCTTTGTTTCTTTGGGGATGAGGGTAGGCACTACAAGGACCATCCTAGTTTGGACAGAATTGATAGGTTAGGAAGTGAACCAAGAGCAGGCTGTCATATTCTGCAATGGAGGGGCGTACATAAGCATAAGGAGAAAGCTGACAGATGTTCAGGGAAAAGCAATCCAGAAAGGCAGCAAAGCTGAAGGCAAAGTGCAGAAGATGGAGCTTTGTGCAATCAGTGAGGGACAACCCAGAAGGCAGATGTGAAGAAAGATATCCTCAGTCCTTCTCCATCCCTCAAGTCCAGTGAATACTGAGAACTGGTGGGATTGAAATGGATTGGAAAGTAAAAGCTCCTTCCAACAGGGCTGTGTACCTCCATTTGGGAGCCTCTTAAATACACTCCCCATCACAAGAAGGCTCTTTCTGCCAGCACTTACCCTGTTCCCCTGCCAGTGTCATTAGCAAGTGCTTGTCATTCTCATTGGGTTTGCTCAGAGAGATGAGCCAGCGGTCCTGCAGCCCCTCTGCCTGCCTGGAGAAGGCGTCCTCCACCAGTGCCAACAGCTGGGGACCCCTCTCCAACCGAAATTCCTCCTGCCACAGGAAAGGAACCTTGGTGAGTGCATGGGAGGGACAAGGCAGCTGTAGTACTACAGGGCTGGTACAGCTGAGACCTCACATGTGCCCAAAAGCCAGCAGTGATAAATCTGGTGCAATAGGCTGCTGCACAGTGCCACAGGCTGGACCCACAAACATCCCCTGATGCACCAACCTTCCTCCTCAGCTCCTGTGGCTGCCATATGCCCTACACCAAGCCCAGCTCTCCTGGCACACAGCAATCCTGAAGCAACATTACGGTGTAAGGTGAGAAGGAAGCAGCCAGGCTCTTCCCCACAGCCAGCACTGGGTCAGCGGGTGCCGCTCAGCCTGACGTACTCCAGCCATCCTTCAGCAGGCTCCTTTGCTGCTTTCTCACTCCTGTGTTTCTATTCTCATCCCCAGTTGCCATGCCAACCTGAAGGCCACACAGATGATTAATAAAATGGAGAGTTCTTGTTGCCATGGCAATTTGAAGCGCTCAGGGCAGGCACAGGCCTGCACCAAAAATGGCCTAATTGGAGAATACATCGATGACTGGAGCCTGAATCACAAGAGCCTGGCAGTGCCTCCTCTCATCAAATTATGGGTTTTGCAATGGGGAGGCAGGAGGAGCTGCATGAGGAAGCAGCACCATGATGCAGCACCACAATGCTCAGCTGCAGCTCCAGCTCATGGTCCCACTGCCAGTCTGAGGCTCTCTTTTGGGGGATACAGAGGAAAGGGGTGCAGCTGAGCCAGGAGCAGGAGGACAGAAGCAAGATGTTTCTGGTGATGGGGAAAGCAGAGGTTGCAGAGTACTGATCAATTCTCCATGGTGGAGAGGAGGAAGCAGTGAAGGAACCTGAATGTACCAGTGCCAAGGTGGAGGTCACCTCCTGAGGCATAGACAGGTACCACTGCTGGGTCAGATCCTGCAGTCCTCACTTGGGCAAACTTTCCAGGTATGTTGAGTGGGAGACTTGCCCAGAGAGAGACTGAAGTGATTCCCTTGTCTGGAGAAGACAAGGGAAGATTTTCCCTTCCCACTGGGAAGACAAATGGGCTTCCAGTTTAACCCAGAAATACAGACATGGTCCCCACAGCAGGTAAAAGCCTGGTGCCATGAAGTGTATTGAAGGTCAAAGTGTAACCCTCTGGAAGGAGTTAGGCACTCTCCTTGTCCCTCAGCTTTTCAGTGGGACTCAATACACACTAGATCATGGCATCAGAACATTGAAATATGTGAGGAATACCCATTGACATTAATTTAAACTACAGCACTTGCAACACAGGTTCTTCCTCAAAATCCCGGAAACCCACACACCACAGAGTTCCAATACAGAAACCAAAAAACAAAAGAGACAGGCAGACAGTAGGTGAGGTGCCCAAACTGAGCAAATTACCAAGGGTAGGAAACAAACTACATCAACATCAGTGGAAAGAAGAGCTTGATTCCAGCTTCACTCATGCAAAATGGTAATGGGAGGCAGGGAACGATGAGATGCTCATGTTAAATATGTATGTCGACAAATGTCCCTTTGAATAAGAGGTAGTACAGCACAAATCATTCACTAGGAAATATGTTTTGAAACATGAAATCAAGTGGAAAAACAGTTCAGTCCTGCCTATCCCAGGGCACCATCTTTCGCCAGCAAGGCAGAACTGAGGATTCAACAGCAAAGACATAATTTGATCAAGAGACATCTGCACATCTGCTCTTCAGTTCTTCCCCTTACAGAGGTTTAAACAACCCAAGTACAAGTGACCACAGAAAGGAAATTACTACATATTACAAAATTAACCAGTATTTAAAGTCCACAAAGCTGGGAGAGAGTGATGGGGACAAGAAGGAAACAGGGCAGCAGGACTCTGGTTTTCAAGGACTCCTTTTCTGCATTACAATTGTGAATTGTAGCAGAGATACTTAAAACCCTCCACACTGGTTTGCCTAAATTAGGGGGAAAAATAATGACTTTTCATCTATTCTTAGAGCAGTCAGCATGCCTTACTGTGTATAGGAATTTCCCCATCTTCCCTGTCCCCAAAAAAGTCACCTTTCAGAAAAAGAAAACCAAACCAACCTAGAACTCATCAGTAGTGGCAAGAGGTCAGTGCCACAGAGCAACCCTGCAGTAACAGAACCAGCTGGCTCTGCCCACAGCAGGAACCCCACAAAGCAGGAGTGCAGATGCACGAGGCCAGAACACAATTCCTCAATGGAACATTTTGGTCTCAGGTAGTCAGGTTCATAATAATCTTTTAGAATTATGAAAGGCACCTTGACCCCAGCTCCTTCACAACTGGTTTTTAAGTGCCTGATAAAAGGCCCAGCAGAAGTGAACGAGCCCTTTTATCAGGGATCCACAATGGACTCTGGGCTCATGAATTAATTGCAGCTTTATGAGGATGGATGGACAGGCACTGGATTAGCAGAGCATGGCTGGTTAACAGACACAGACAGCACACGAGATAATAGGGTGGGGAGAAGAGACCCTTAAGGAAGATTTAGTGATAGCTGCTTGATACTTATCTATGCACAGTGCCAATGGGAGTCCCTATTCCTCTGAGCCATCAGAGGATTGTTACTATATGCTGGAAGGAATGGAAGGAAAAGGAAGAGAAGGAAGGAGAACTGCATTCAGTCCTGTAAGAGATGCAATGTTAAAAGCTCTCATGTCTCATGACAATCCAGGTACTGACTGGCACAGACTAGCAGCCAGAAGTTGGTAAAAAATCCAATATGGAACTGACATGTGCTAGACTTGGAGCATAATCATCTCTCTCCACCCACTCTTTTTCCCTTTTGGAGAACAGGAATATTTCTGTCCTCCTCCCCTTCTCTTCACAGCACTGCAGGTTGAGACTTAGTGCTTTTAAAATGTTTTGTGGTGAAAGCAGACATCAAGAGCTGTGCCTGCCTTCACTTTCCTAAACACCATCGCTCCCGTGCCATCAAATCTCTTTGGACTGACTTACACAGTCGATGTTATCTGACATATTCAGGATGATATAGTTCTTTCCTGCAAGGTTGCTCCAGTCTTTGCAGATCACCTGGAGAGACAAGACAAAGACAGTTGGGTTCAGGTTTGAATGTAACTGCTGCTGAAAGCACAGGGGACACAAGCGACAGGAACAAGGCACTGTGCCATAGTCCTGAAACACTTCTCAAAGGATGTGACTGTCCTTTAACTCTCTCTTCTAAGGAGGAATCACCATTCCAATGCTAACACAGAACAGGGACAAAGTTACTCTGCCAGCTTGCCACAGCTCAGCTTGACCTTCCACCTCTATCGAGACTCAAGGAGAACACAGGTTCTCAGTGGAAAGCTCTCTAGCCTGCAGCCTTATCAGCACTTAACACAAAACCTAACCAGGAGCCTCTGTGGTCCTTAAACAAACTGGTGAGACAGGGCAGCACTCTGCAGGCAGGATAGGATGCACAGAGGGACTAAGTCATCTGCTCAGGCTCCTGAGTAACATGGGGCAGAAAGCAAAATTAAAAGCTTTGCTTGGTACTTTCTCACCAGTCATCTCCTGCTACATATCTTCTCTTAACCAGCTGCCAGTTTGATGAATTCAGGAACTGCAGTTCACCCCACCTCTCCCACAGGCTCTCCTAGACCCAACATTCTCACACATAACTGTACTCTGCTCCACTTGCTTCGCATCTGGTCCCTGCAGGCAGCAGCAGTAAAAACAGCACTTTCTTTTCGTTCCCTTTCCAGAAATCCTTGGGGCCATGTTTGTCCTGACACTTCCAATAATGCAGTGTGAGGAAACACGGAGCTTTCTCTGCTGTGCACGCCCCAGAGGAAAGGTGTTCAGCTTCTGTTTATCAGAAGCAGGATTTTGTGCAACTGGAGAGATGTGAGGGGCCAGGGCTTTCACCAAGGATGATGGATACCCTTAAGAACTGCTGCGAATAACTCTCCCTGAAAATTCAGTTTTGAGTGGGTAAACAGAAAAAACTATTTCCAGCAGTCAGACTTAGTTAAAATACTCCCCAGGAGTGAAGTATCCAAATATTCCCACTGCAACCTCCCACCCCAGCCCCTGCTCCCAGTGCAACCTGTGCTGAGTCCCAGGGCAGCTCAGTTGGCAGCATGGCCATGCGGGCATCCCCAGCCTGTGGTGACAAGCTCCTCTCTGCTGCTGCAGTCTCAGTGGCTGACTTGGTGTCATTCCAAACAGGATCCAGTGCAGGCACATCAGCTCTGTCCCACAGAGATACAGAAGAGGGGTGCTGCTCACTACCAGGAAGAGTCTGGGCGCCTGGGGAGCTGCTTGCAGGAGAGGGTGTCCCCACAGGTGTTTCCACTGTCTGCTCCATTTCAGTCAGCATTGTGGGCTCCAGCATCTCCCACCCCACCGTGGGCTCTGAGACCTCCTCCCTGGCTGAGTGCTCTTCCCCACCAGCCTCCACTGTGGTCTCTGCAAGCTCTGCTCCTGTTGTAGCCACAGTCAGCTCCGAATCTGCTCCCCCAACAGCCCAAGTGACTCCAGTTGTCACCTCAAAGAGTTCTTCCGAATCACTGGGAGATCTTGCAGCAACAGTAGTAGAAAAAGTAGAGGGCACAGGTAGAAGACCTGGTCCCATGCTGCTCCCAAGGTCTAAGCCTGGAGAAACAGAGTCCTCTTCTTGCCCTCCTATGGCTGCCTCAGTCACAACACCTGGCCTGGCAGAGGCTGTGGAAAACAGAAGGGAGAAGAAGTCCTCTTGGTCCACTGGTTCAGAAGATGTAACCTCTGGTCCAGAGGTCTGAAGGCTCTCTATTCCTCCTCTTGAGTGGTCTATAGGGAGTAGCCCCTCCTCTTCCTCTAGTGTGGAGAAAGGTGTGTGTAAGTCAGGCTCCACAAATTCTGCTGGTGGCTGGACAGTGGCCATTTCCCAGGGGTCTACTTGTGTCCCATTTCGTTTCAGCAATGCCTTCTGAGATGAAGCAGGAAAGGTATAATCTAAAAAGAGATCCAAAAGACTTCATGTTACATCTGAACTAAGAACTGTGAGAGGCAGAGAATACCCCATTATATGTGTCCAGCCACAGGTGGAGGTCAAATGGCAAAGACCCTCCAAGAGCAGGCAGCCTGCAACAGCAAAGAACCATCCCATCCAATATGTGCACTTCTCCATCTACCCATCCCATCCCAGTGAACCCATAGTCCCAAGGGATAATTTCCATGTTTGCTCTCTCCACATCTGTCTATCCATAGGCACTTTCACACACAATAATAAATAACAGTTTTGACACCTGGCATCTTTAAGTTGAGGCTATGAGTGTTAGGAATCAGCTGGAACCCGGAGATTCATTTCAGATGGGATTGAGAAAGATATGGAGTGGTAGCAGCAGTCAGTCAGAAGCTAAATAGGAAATACTACAGAAGAGAAACCAAAGCACAGCAAACCAAATCCTCCTTCCTGACACACCCAAGTAATACCACCAAACCCTGAATCGACCTGGGCATATTTGAAATACAGAATTTTAGTTTGTACAGCACTTCAGAGCAGAAGAGTCATCCCACAAATATCTGCATTAGTTTTGCTCTGCTACAGCAGCTGAATCTAACTCCCCTGCCTCCAACTACAGCCCCTGTTGTCCTGTGGCTTTGACCACGTATGGAAGTGCTGCTGCTACACAAACATAGATGCTGAAGGAGATGTAGATCACAAATGGAAGGTCAGAGCAGGCTGGGGTTTCTTCTGGAAGCTAACAAGGAGCTGGGGACCCAGGAAAAGGAAAGTATCTGTAAGATCAGGTATGCTTAGCTCAGGGTGGCAGGCACAAATCCAGCAAGCATGAATCAACTTTCATCTTTCTTGAGAAACTGCTCATACCCACAGAGTTCTGTTTCAGGAGTCTGCATCCCAATTAACTCCCTTTCTCCCCAAGCCAAGCATAGCACATTCTCACTGAGAAGGGAAGGACGACGATCCCTAAACAGCCAGAAATGAGCCCCCTGCTCTGTCTATGGTTATTAAGTAAATGACTGTCTGAAATACCCAAGGCTCCCGTCTCCTCTCCTGCCTGCCAAAGCAGATGCTCCACTGAGCACAGTGGGCAGCAGCTGTCTGGATGCCTTACAGAGATCTACACAAAAAAACTCCACGCATCCCTGACTCCAATCCATCGCTCAGTGCTGCCAGAATGGGTGCAAGCTCCCAGACAGAGAGGGCCATGTCAGCAAACACACCCATTGCCCTGGGTATTCCCTGGCAATCAGGACTGCCCAGGCTACTCCTGCCCAACTCTCCTGGGCAGAAAACACACTGCTCCATCCACCCCAGGCAGGAGGTGTAAAGATCCTCCTGTTCAGCTGGCGAGTGCATTCCTTAAACCACAGCTCATTCCCTTTACGGTGTCGGCAGCTCCTCCCAGATGTTGCCCAAAGGTGAGTGTTACTCAGCTGCTGACCTTCAGAGCCATGGTGTGGAGACTGGCTCCCAGTTCTGTCTGCAAAGAGGCCACTGGGATTCACTGCCCAGGGCAGGCAGAAGTCATGTTGCTTTGCTGCTGTGTCTCACTAGAGAGCACCCCCAACTGACACCCCATCCAAAGATCCTGAGGATTAAAAGATTTTTGCTTCCCAACAGCCAGCTGATGATGTTTCCTCATAGGCCAAGGAGGCTGGTAAGAGCAATCAGCATCAGCACAGACCAAAGAAAATCCATCTCTTCCTCCACTGCCTGGCACTGGTCTTCCCAAAGGCCCATACCAACAGGTAACACCCCAGTGTCTGCACACATGGTCACTGCCTTGCTGGATGGATGGATGGCAGAACAGCCACAGGCGATGGGATTGAGGAGGTTTGGGTGGGACTGTCTTCAGACGGATGGTAAAGCTTAGTGCATCTCCCAGGGCTCTGCTACTTCTCCTGCTGCAGGGATAACTCAGGGTTTATGCTAAGAACCCCCTCTGACCTGATATGCTGTGGGTGAAAAGTGAGGGTTTCACCCTTTAAAACAAAGCCCTGTCAGATGAGATGTTATTTTCAAGGATCAGTAATCCAATCTGCCACCTCCTCTGCCTAAAGACATTCTAACATATTCTCAACTCCTTTGCACCTTCCTCTCTTCCATACTCTTCTTTCCACCTGGAGCAGAGCATGAACTGGCAGGCAGATGGGCACAGCAAAAAAACAAACCACGAAAAAGCAGCATGAGGTTTGTCCCACGGGACCAGAAATCCTCTCAGCCTGTCAGCTCTCCTTTGAAGTCACACACTCAACCTTTCCTTAAAGTGCTCTGTCACAGATTAGTTGGCTCCCGTGGGGGAAAGCCCTGCATGGTGCAGCTGTGCTGCCTTTCCACCAACAAGATCTAAAGATCTCGGAGGAACTGACGCCTCTGCCATCTCTTCTGGGCAAAGAAAGTTTAGGACCCATCCCACTTCTCTCCCAGCAGACTTCTATCTTACAAGGCAAACAAACATTGAAACCTGAACTGCTTCTCTAGGCCAACAAATCAACAGGGTAGAAGCAGACACAGGAATCCTCACACTTGCTACTAACTGGGTTAACATTCCCACTTGTCATCAGCTTCTCCACCATCCTGCATGTTAAGCTGGGAACATCCTTCTGTCTGGTTCATAAGACTCCACTGATTAGAAACTCAACTCCTCTCAGATCAGGAGAGGGCTATTACTCAGATTCAAATAGGGAACAGTGAAACAATCCAGCATAGCAGTGCTGGATTGTGCTCCTTAAAACAAGGATCTCTCCATGCAACCATTACCAAAGGTGTTCAATCCCTTCCCAGGTTCAGGAAGGATCACAGAATCATGAAGGTTGGAAGAGACCTTCAAGATCCAGTCCAACCATCAACTCAGCAGCACTACAATCATCCCTAAACCATATCCCCAAGTGCCATACCCAGATGCTCACTATGATGAGTCAATCCTTCCTTCCAGACTCTCCAGCTAGACAGTTCCCATATGGAATCAGCTCCTCCTGTCTCACTAACAAGGGCATCTGCCAACTTCTCAAGATCAGGTGACTTTAAGGCACTCATATTTTCTTTTAGTTTACACCCCCCTTCTATGATTTGAAGGAATTTTTGCACCCTGTCCATCTCTCTGGTATGATCTCAGCCCCTAAGTTGGTCCCAGCATATTCTTCCCAAGCCTCCATTCAGACAAGTTGTCCTGTAACTCATCTGTGCAATGCAGAGCTAGCAGCTTGACCATTTGAAGAGTCTTCTCAGCATTTCCCTTGATTCCTCTTCGTTCCAAGCCTAAGGGAATTCAAAAGTCATCCCCTATTTTTAGCATCTCTTCCAGCATTCAGATAGCAGTTCCCCTTCAGCAAGTGGTTTACAACCCCCTTGGCCCACCTGGTTGTCCTCTACCTTCAGCAGACCTGATACACTCAGTTCCCATGCTCCAGGCACATGGCAGTGCACCCACAGACCTTCCCATCCTCCCATGCCAGTGCCATCCACTTCCCTTCTCACCACTTTTGTGGGGAGAAACAGCAACCACAGAACAGAGAGGCAAAGAGAGACAGCAGTCTGTGCTCCTGCTGCAGAAATGGAAGAGTCTTCTGCTAAAAGAGACAGGTATTATGGAACTGGTTGCAATGCAAGATTTGCCTGGCTTGTTTATCAGCTCATCTAATTTCAGGGAGGAAGCAGAGCTCTGCCAAGCCCAAGGATGCCCAAGAAGGGAGGAGGGAGGAGGTAGTAACTGCACACATCGTCAGCTCCCTCCCTGCCAGGGTCTGCTGTCTCCCACCAAGATGAGCAGTAGGCTGGAGCACGAGAGGAGCTTGTGGCCACACACAGACATGGCAATGTGTCCCTTCCCCACCACAAACAAGAGCAGCCAAGCCACAATGGAGCCAGCCTGCTCACAGCAGGGGACACCTCAGGAGAACCAACCACTGGAACGATAAAACTGTCCCAGTACCTCTGGGAAACAGTCTAGCAGGGATGGACCAGAGGAGCGTAGCAGGCAGACACAGCTCTACATCATGTACCCTCCCAGAGCTTCTCAGCCACAACATCCCCTAGGGAGTCTGGTTGACCGATATGAAATTACACACCTCTATCTCACCTCTTTGCCACCACATCCTTAGCTTCATCCCTTAATGCTTTCCATCATTGGTGATAGTACACATATTGCAGCATCCAGCTGCCTCCCACAATCCCTCAGCTTTTCCCTTCCAAGCTCTCTTACAAAAACCCTCAGGCAGTAATTTTTAAAGAAATCATCTTTCACAGCCTTTTCAAGTCTTGCCCTTTGCATCTCCCAGCAGACCCAGGTCTGGGTCACACAGATCCATTTTCTTTGCCTGGGGAGATGATTTTCCCAGGGAGAGGTGAACATGAGCCTCAAACCTCTGCAAAAGCCCCCATTCAGGCAATGTCCTGCTTCCTCCAAAATCAATACCAAAACTTCCCTGACACCAGATGGGCCAAGACATGGCACTGTGCCAAAGCACTATTCCCCAGCCAGACATTTAATTCATTACGTTTCTGCTTCTCTGTCATTCAGAAGAACTGGTCTCAGTTACTGCCCTACAAGGTTCCCTACCCTGTATTTGCTATTAACTGTTTAAAGCAACTGTGACAACTCAGGAAAAGGGTGATCCTCATTGTTTTTAAAACACATAACCTGACCATAAGGTGTTTATTGGATTAAACTGGAAGATCATGTTAACCAGTGATTGAATTACTGATAACTAGAAGGTACTGTAACAAAGACAAGACCATTCCTGGGCTCCAATCACAACACATAGAATCATTCACAAAGAAACATCTGCCAACTTTGGGAATCACAAGGTGCACTCTACTGAAAATGTAGCCAGGTCTGAAACAGTATCTGCCCTCTTTTTTGCCCTACAGAACAGTAAGGCTTACTGCAAAAAAGTTATACTCCAGCTGATTGAAACCACAGGGGGATTTTAAGGAGGCAAAATACCATTACTGGTGCTGGAATTGAGCCAGTGGGGGCTAATATACTAATCTTCCAGAAGAGCTAGGAGAGGTTATTATCTGCAACTCCAAGATAAGTCCACATGCACAAAAGAGATCACAGTCAAAAGAGAGACCCAAAGTAGCAAACTGATGAGACCTCACTGTGGTTGAATTTGCTTGAAGTACGGACCAAGCACCAAGGACTACAGCTATTCCCAAATAGCCTCATACCTTACTCCAGCTCAGCACATAGGCTGGAATAAAGGCAAAATAAGCCATCCTCACCCAACACAGTCAGTCAGGGATAGCTGCACCAGAGTAACACCTTGCCCAGAGAAACCCTCTGTCACAGGTCAGCCTTTGGCAGCAATGTCTTGGCAGAGCTGACTTGTGCCAAGACAGATCACCCATGTCCCTGTACACTAAATCAGGGCATGAACAAGAGGCATCCCAGGAGCTGAGCTAGGGCAGGTGGCTGCTCAGCACTAAGCTGCTTATGGAGACAGTCTTTACCAGGTGCTTCATTTCATTAATGCTCAGCTTGAAGATGGTATTAAGAACTGCAGATCTGCTGTCAGTCTGGATGAAGAGGAAGTAGATTTCAGTAAGGCTGAGAGATACCGGGATCTCTGTAGCCAGAGGCAAGTAATTCATCATGGAAGGAAGTGAATCTCACCAGCAGAGAAGATGGAAGGTATTTTATTCCATTAGCTGGTCAGAAAACTTACTTTTTCTTGAATAGAGTTTTTCTAACTTGTTTGTCCCACTATCCCTCATCCTAACTCTCCTGGGAATCCCTTCTGCTAATTACTATGAATAATTAAAAGATTACAATTTCCTCCCCCATCCCACAAAGCACCACATGCTGTCCTAGGAAATCACCAATCTATAAGACTAGATTTGATAGCTCCCAGTACAGTCATCCCTTAGTCTTCAAGCACCTTTGAGCTAAAAGAGCAGTCTGTGGCTGTAATGAAATGAGCTTCATGCCAGCCCACTGTAACACTGCAAAATGGGATGATGCACTCCAATCCTTGAGTACTCAGCTGATGGGCAGGGGAGGAGAGGGACTAAGTGCCCTCATGCACTAGATATTCACAAGTCTTGTGTCTATTTTCAGGAGCCCACACTTCCCAGCAATTACTGATTAGGCTGGCTCAGACTTGAGCCTTCACCGGCAGAGAGGAACATGTGGGGCAGTGCATCCTGACCAAGCCAAAGGAGAACACTGAGAGCTGCAAACAGGGAGCACTCCAGGGTGGATACACCACGACAATAACACTTTCACCAAAAACAAGGAATTCAAAGAGACCTACAATCCTACTGACTCCCATCTTCTAGCCCTAAAGCTGGATGAGATGTTTCATCTGTTGTCAAGGACATCAGTGCAACAGCAGAAAACATAGGAGACTGGAAGCCTCCAGGCAAAACAAGATGGAGAAATGGGAAGAAAGGAAAGGAGGACAGGAAGGGCCAGATGCAAGACCCTGCAGGTCCACTCTCTTCAGAGTTGATCTGTGGCTCAGGCCAATTTGCTACCCAAAGGGGAAGCAAAGCAGCCAAACCCAAACCACAACCAGGAGCTTCTGGGTTCCGTGGAAGCCTGAAGAGATGCAGAAGTAACAGGTTCACAGCTCCACTGACTTGCCTTTTGGCTGCAGTACAAATCACACACTGCTTCTTTCCATAAGGGCATAGCATAAATTCCCACCAGACCTAATCCATCTCCTCCACGTGTGGCTCCACTGGGTAGCAGCTGTGCATGGGGTGACACACATGCAAGTGCACACTTACAGTGCACCCTCAGACAGAATGAGAAAAATGTCGGGGCCCTTCCAAAGGTTGGTGCTCACTGATGTCAATATAGAATCACTGTTTTGTGGTGTAAATCAGGAAAACCACATTATTCAGGAGAACCAGAGCCCCAGGCTGAGCTGTGCTCTGCCATTGGGAGTTTGTTCTCACTTTCTAATGGACTAACAGGTGGCCCTAGAAATGTTTGCTAGAAATATTTTTAAAGGATGTTTTCTGTGCACTTAACAAAAAACAAAAAAGAAAAAAAAAAGAAAAAGCAGCAGCTCCACATTGTTATTGCTTTTTAGCTCTTGCAGCCTTGAAGTCACACAAAGGCAGAGCAGTCTCCCCACACAAGAGTTGAGATGGACATAAAAAAAGGAGAGATGGAGATAACTAATACAGCTTTTGAATAGCAGGAGATCAGCCTATCTGCAAGACCCCCACCAGTTCAGGCCCAGTATCTTTACACAAAGACAAAAAGAAGCCAGCACAGGTCTCCCTTCATAGCAGGTAATTTTCTCTCTCTAGGAGTACAATAATCCTGTTCTGTGCCTTGATTGATGCAGTGTTTCCAGTGTGTGCCTGGGACAGAGCTACTAACTATGCTGGGCTACACTTCTCTGAATGAAATCTCACATAAGGAAAACTTACACCATAAACTTTTTTTCCTTAAACAGCAGCTGTTTAAAACTGTTTAATGGGTTTATACACTGAAAATAACCTAACAGATGTCATCACACAGTTCCACAACGTATCACATGGCATCTGTCATACATGCAGCATGTAAGTTCCACTGGTTGGGTGCATCTCTCAAACAGAGGCTGTACATGACGGGAGAAGACTGCCCAATTTAGGGATGCTATTACAATATCCTTTATTGTAAAATGACACACGGCAGGTTTCTAATTAAATTTTAAGTAGAAATGTGCTCCCAGCTCTTGAATAATTCAAACTGTTCTATTAACCAAGGTTCTGAAATGCCATTGAGACATGAGCTCTGGACACAGCAACTGTCAGGGGAAGAAACGGCACTTGGAAGCGGAGCAGTGGTTAGCTGGGCAGAGGATAGGGCAGGGCATGCATAAAGGACAGCTGAAAGAGCACATCTGCTCCCGGAGGAAAGAACTGCAGGCGAGAACGGAAGGAGAGAGCAGCGTGCTCTGCATGCAAATAGGGAGAGGCACGTGCAAGAGGCAAGGCTGGGTTCAGTACCCAGTCATCTCGCTCTCAATGCACAAGCACATGCTGTTCTCCAAGTCACGTCCAGATCTGTGAGGACATGCAGGTGCCTGCTGGCACACCACGAAAAGCGTCGCTGAGCACCGCCAGCGTGAGAGCGGCTGAGCCAGATCCCGGGGATGTGCCGGCAGGAGCGGCACCATCCGCCCCCAGCAGCGCTGCACGGCACAGCTGCCCCACAGCCAGGCCCCCAAGTGCCCCAGGGCAGCACAGCCACACGGGTTTAGCAGCACTGCCAGTGAGCAAAGGGCTTTGGAGACCTAAGCTGGGATGGCCCTTGCCCAGCACAGTGTGCACCGTGCACCAGTGGGCGACCCAAGCCACAGCTCTGCGGCAGCTCTCAGCCCTGTGTGGTCACAGGTGTTTTTTAAGGTCACAGAAATAGGAGTGGAGATAAAACAAGACTTCTGCTTTCTAATTGCAGACCTCAGTCAGATCTGCTGAGAGTGATACTGCATAAGGGAGGAGGGACAAGGCTGAAGCCTGGCCCTTGGGTAACACTTAATACATGCCCCACATGACACTTAAGAGCAGGAGCATGTGAAATAATCTCCTAAGCTACTGGAAACCCCGCAAGGCACCTCCTCCTTCCTCCCATCCCTCTCCCTAAGAGTATCTCAAAGCCAATGAGGGGCTTGGGAAGAGACTACTGAGGGGACTCAGTGGTCTCAGAAAAACACTTCACAGAGGAAAGCGAACTCAAATGCCAATGAAACCCATTTTGGTCATGACCTCTCAGGAAGTAGCAGGACAGGATAGGCAACAGGACAGCTACCCAAGGGACAAAAACTGTTGTTTTCTCTTGGACCAAATCCCCACTGAAGTCACAGAGTGAGGAACCCAGAATTTGATCCAGGGAACTCAGCTCTGACTCAAATGCTAAGATGGCCTTGATCTCAGTTGGGCTCTTGAGACCTCAAAGTTTTGCTTATTAGACAGCAAAAGAAAAAAACAAGAGAGAAGAGAGCATAAAGGGGAGAAGGTGAAAGGAGAGCATGAGGCAATGGGAGACTAGATGGAAGCAAAGCTTTTCCCAGCTCATAGCAGCTCAGGAATAAAAGCTCAGCTGTAACTTGGTTTCTAAAGCCTGTGCTTGCTCAGGGTTCACTGGGGACACATCAGGCACTGAGGTGAGAAAATAGAGCTGACATTTAATCTCAGGCCCTCTTAGCAAGAGGAGTTGTGTCAAAGTAGGAAGATAGATCCCTGCATCCTTCCACTTCCCCAGAGTCCCTACAGAGTGGGAGGAAGAATGGGGTAAAAATAACTTACCTGTTGCTGGTCCCAAGTCTAGGCTGGAGTCATTGAGCTCTCCCCCATCTTCCCAGAAGTACTGTGGGGGCTGCAAGATCTTGGACTCCTCATTCTCCTCGCTGGCAAAGCCTGACCCTGGAGCAGCATGCAGAGAGCCAGGGGCAAGATCTGGCTCTGCAGCCTCCGGGCTGGTTTGCTCATGGGAATTCATGGCCTCCATCATAGCAAATTCCAGCAGGGAAGTTGACGTGAGGCCATCGGCAGTTGGGTCCTCCAAGGAGGCAAGGCAGAGGCACCAGGTCCCTGTATAATGACAGTAAACACACATCAGAGAGAGGAATGACACCCACTGGGCTTGTCCTCCCCTTGAAGCCTATTTCTGCCAAACCAACCTGCCCTGAAGATGGGCTGTGCTCTCAGCTGATGAGGAAAATTAGGGTATTTTGGGAAACATCCACAAGCATGCAGAGTAGCATTCACATCCCAGGAGGAGTCAGTGCCAAGCAATCATCCAGCCTGGGACACCTCCTTCTGGGGTGATGATTCACCCTCTCTGAGGTGTTTTTGCCTCTGTTAAAGGATGAGGTGCCTTGTTAATCATCACCCAGCCTGGAGAGGAGGTGGAATGTCTTACACTTCAGCCATGAAACTCCGGCCTTGTGAAAGCAATGACAGTTTCTATCAGACTGTCCTGATCTACAGCTATATTATATGCAGGGAGACTGATTCAAACCAATATTATTCACAACCAGTATTAATCATGCTTTAAATCTGTAGGGTGAAAATCTATTTTTTGGTCTGAACTTCAATACACTCACATTGCTGGTTTTCATAAGGAAGGCCTGACCATTACAGGTAACAATTATACTGTGACAACAGCAGACATCTACCAAACACTAAGCAGGGAAGCAAGCTGTATTTTGCACTTTTCTTTCAACATTATACTCTTCTTATTTCCACTTTAACTATTAGAAGGATTGAGTGGCACTTCTTGATTCCTAGATGAGACTTTAATTGTGATTCGTGTCAAGGTACATTCACATGCATATTGAACTTCAATCAAAATGCAAGAAAACGGCACCTGGGACTTGGCTTTATTCAGCTGCTAAATACCATTATAAATATGGAGGCATAAAGAAAAAATAAAATTACCAAAAGCTGTTTTACATTTAAAACAGTTTTGTTAAGCAAGCGAAGTAACTACTTTGGGTGAACTGAACCATTCGCTTTGCAGCCTTCTATTATTCAGCACATCAAAACTAGAACATCTCATCCTCTCACAGCTGATTTTTATTCATAGATCAGAAGAAAAAAGGACATGTTTTCTTGCCTTCTCAGCTCAGACTCAGTTTCTCAATTGTTAATGAACTAGTCACTGAACTGAACTAATTGAATAAGCTGAAATGAAAACTAACTTGGTTTTTTTCTTTGATAACTGATTTTCTAGACAACAGAAATGCAGCAGTTCTAATCCATCTGGACTTCAGTAAAATATCTGATACAGTGCCTCATTCAGAATTACAAGAGACACAAGAAAAGACACCTATTAGCAGGAAAACTGTAAGGCATTGGCTATATAAAAAAAAATTACAGGGAGGCTACTAGTGGAATTCCTCAAGGTTTGCACTTGGATCTGCTGTTCTATCACATTTTCCTAAGTGACCTTGGAACAAAAAGTAGAAACATGATAATGAAATCAGCCAAGGACACAAAGTGAGGAGACATCCTCACTGCACAGAAAAGCTGTAGGTATAGCTAGGTGATCCTGAGAATGGGAATAACAGAAATATTATGAAAAGAAATAGCATAAAGTGATAAACCATCCCCTTGAGAACTAGCACAAAACATTTCTAATACAAGACAGGAAAACATCCGTTAGAAATGTCTTAAGAGGAGAAACTCCTGCAGTAGGAACAGCTCTGAGACATCACTGGAAAGCAGATGTGAAAATCCTTGCAGAGTTATGAAGTATTACAAACAGGGATTTTACAAAGCACTACTGAGACATCACCTGGGTACTGCACACAGATCTGGATACACGTGGCCTGAAAAGATTTAAGCAGAGCTGAGCTGCCTTCAGGCAAGGGCACAGACTAGGCAACCGCCCAGTGTTGCTACCCACCACAAAGCCCTACAACTCCACATCCCAGAAGTACAAATCCAAATCAGGGCAAGTGCTAAGATGAGCTATGGGCCAATGGCAGCTGGATTGGCTCTGGTGCATTCATTGAAAACATTGGCAAGCTGGCACAGAAAGTTTGGGAGCCGCTGCTCACCTGACAGACTGATTACCAATCCTGTCCTGGGAATACTAGAAGCCAGAAATGCATTTCTTAAGTCTTCTGCCTGCTCTGACCCTCCTTCCACCTTCCTTCAGTATTCTCTGAACTCAGCAAAATCCAATATTGGTTACCCTTTCCCATACACACTCAGGCCAGGCTTCAGCACTTCTCAATCTTGTTTATTTTGCCCTATTGATCTAAGGCAAGATCAGCTGAAGCCTGAGCAGCAACAAAAAGGGAATGACAAAAGAGGCAGTGTATCAAAGGGGAAGGAAGCTACTGCAGCATCACAGAGCCAAACAAAACACCTCAGGGCATCTCTAGGGATGTGCCAGCTCCTGAGCCATGCACGAACAGTGAAGCCCACACCTGGAATCAGGAGCTTGCACATCCCTTGTGAGTGAGCGTGGACCTGGGAAGATCTGGCCAGGACAGCCCCGTGCTGATTCAGGGGTGCTCCAATGCGAGCTTCCCCAGCTGACAGACAACACCTGCATCACTGATGGAGCAGCCCACCAGAGAGAGCACTTGTCTTGAGGAGCTTACAGCTTAAGCAAACATGACAGAGAGCAGCAAGGAGGAGAAAAGAAACATTATTCTCAAAGTTATCCAGTAAAGGAGAGCAGAAGGATAGAATGAGACCACGGCAGGTCCAAGGCCACATGGAATATTTGGTTTATATGTGACTGCAACTGACTGCTTGGATTCTGAGCAAGCTCTTTATCCACCCCAATGCCTCAGTTTCCTGATTCCCATTAGCAGAGACATGGCTGATGTGGCACCTCAGTTTTCCAGCCACACTACAAAGCACATCCTGGGTCTCCCCAGCAGCAAGGCAAAGCCTCAAAATGTACCTCTGTGCCAGCATCTACATTGTCTCAAACCTCTCTTCCATCAGCTACACTCTGTTTGGGCTGCCTACAGAGTCCAGCCAGAGCCCATCCCACGCCTTCTACAACACACATCTCATGGCAGGTGCATCTGGTAATCCAGAGAGCTATTTCCATCCATGTGGGAAGCTCAGATGCTGGGAGTTTGTTTACCCTCCTTTAACTCTGAAGTGTTTACCCAGTTAAAACCCCCTAAGCTGCATTATCTGGTTTACTGGGATGCTGTGCTTTCCTCAGCCCAAGATAAAACTACACCACCTCATCTCTAAGAATGAGTCATGCACAGTCTGAGCAAGACAGGTGTCTCCTGGGGCAGATGTGAGTAACACCTTGGGGTCTGATCTGCAGGGACAGGATGCAGAGACTGGTCTGGGGGAACCCTCTGTGCCAGCACCAGCCTGAATGCCCCAGGGCTTAAAGAACCACTACACCAGGGTACAAATCAGTATCTCTCCAGACACCATCCTGACATCACTTCATTCATGCCTTCTGCACCAGCAGCAAAACCCCAAAGGCTTGGGGTGCCAAAAAGCAGCCCAAAGATTTGCCATCTTCCCCCTCTCTTTCAAGCCTCTCATAAAGGAGCTCCACGCAGCTGTCAAGTCCAAGGCAAAGAAAGAATCAAAGCATGAGCTGAGCTGGGAGGCAGGGGAGCACAGCTGAGAGAGGAAATCTAATGCCCAAGACCTCAGTTGCAGTCCATTTTCCTCATAAGATGGGTAACAGGGATTAGACAACTTCTGCCAGCCATCAGTCTCTTGATTTTGTATTCTAAAACGCAGATCAAGTGATAGGAATACAGAAACAAATGAATAAAGACTTGCAACTGTAGATGGGAGGGAGCAGGGAACGGAGCCAGGGCTCACCAGCTGCTTCAATGGGGCGTTTGTCTCTCATTTCTATTTTTGTGGCACCTCTGCGTAACCTGGAGGAGATGAGGCTCTGCATGCTAAAAAGGGCAGCCAGCCTTCGGGGAAACAGCAGGGCTTCGAGCACGGGAGGAAAAACCCTCCCAGAACAGACAGAGGAGGGGCAAGAAAAGAGAGAAAGTGGGAGAGGTAGATTGAGAGAGGAGAGGGAACAAAGGCGGAGAGCACCAAAACCAGGATGGGAGCTCCTGTGCCAGCTGAGCGCTGTCCTGCTGCCAGCATCCACAAAGGTGACATGTGGAGGCAATGCAAAAGGGCTTTCACCTCTATAAGGAGCAGAATGGGGCGATTCCAACAGCAGGGAATAATGCTGCAGTGTTACCTTTCTGAGGCCACTGAAAAAAAGCCAGCCAGGAAGATACAGATGAAATGAGTTTGCTAGTGCTGACCTCACTGACCCCTCAGAAAACAGTTCTAAGTCAAAGTGGGGAAGCTTGCTCTGTTCAGCTCAGCAGAGGATCCAACACAACAGCCCCAGACAAGGAGATGAGGGAGTTTCACTCAACAACAGAAAAAAAAAAATCTGAAGAAAGACTATCTGCCATCTTTCTCACAAAGTGCTGCGAAGAAGAGTAGTTTCACAATTCTAAATAATTCTGAAATAACCCCAAAGTGTTTTCTATATTGGCTGACCAAGAAACACTTCATCCCTTTGTGACAAAGCAAGTCGCCTCTCCATGGGACAGGGCAGCTATTTAAAAGCTCCCAACTGGCCTATTGAACAGGACTAGAAATGAAAGAGGAAATAAGTCATTTTTGTGTCCAGCTGAAATGAGAAGAGGGATTTGGGGAGCTGAAACAGAATCTGGTTGTGACTGAGTCAAACAGCCTTTAAAAATTTTTTGCTTTTTAATTAGTAACAAGCAAACCTCAATTTCTCTCCAAGGAAACACACAATCTTAAGATGTCATCACATCAGCCCGATCTGTAGACAGGCTGGAGTGCTCTTCATTTTACCCAACAGAAGGTTGGTTTTACCTCTCCTTCCTGAGTGTTGTGGCTACACCACAGTGCCATGGAGGCAGGATCAACCTGCTGAAGAGAACAACATTTGCCTGGGGCACACTCTAATTTACCTGTCTGTCATCACCAACTAGCAGAGCCTGCACACCCCACCCAAGCACACTTGCACAATGGGTACCAGGGAGGGAGGTCAGAGCATGGTGGTACTGCCAACGAAGCAGCTGCAAGAATGTCCATCTGGCTCTGCTACTGCCGACCTTCCTTTCAAGCCCACCCCACACACAGGAGCTACCCAACGATGTTATTTCCTAGGAGAGCTGGGTCAGGAACGGGTCATTTACTGATAATCGGTTAGGACAGAAACACAATGACCAGATGAGGGAAGCATCTGCCAGGGATATTCCCTCCCCCAGACCACTTCGTCTGGAAAGGCCAGGGAGCAAGGCCCAAGGGCAGAGAGGAAAGAGGCCCCAGGGCAGAACGGTCAACGGCACAAACCACTTTCAGAACTCAACAAAATGCAGGGTAATTTAAATAACAAAAAAAGATCCCAACCATGGCCAGTGGAGGAAGAGATGGAAATGTTGTTTGACTGAGGGATGTCCAAACTGATTCCCACACAGTCAGCTAGAGCCTCTGCACTTCAAATCCTCAAGGGCTTGCACAGGGAAGCGTACGGGATGACTGTGTATCAAACCAAGTTCTTTTGGTGCTCATTCAGAGTTACAGACCATACCTGTTCTGGGACACACCACCTGAGAGAACTCTCCCACTCCAGCTCCCACACAGCCTTATTGCTGCTCTCACACTGCACTAGACCACTTAACCTCCAGCCATGGCCCTAATCTCAGAGATCATTTCCAATTAGGGCTTCAGAAAACACGACCAGACTGTCATCCTCCTCTGGTACTGCCAGCAACCAGGGCCCTTATTGAGTGTCCCTCTAAAACCATCCACCTTCCTACGTCTCCAGCATATTTTAGAAAGCAACAGGAAAAGCACGTGGTCGGCAGGGAGCACATACTTACCAACCTACACCAACAAGAGTGACAAGGCACAACAGAAGAAGCCCTTGCAATGGGACAGCTCTTTAGAGGGATGTTGTGCCAGCATCTTTAAGCTTTTACAGCCCCTTACAGCAAGCATAATGAGAGCTCCAACACCCAGCTGCAGGGAATGCGTGTCTGCACATACCGGGTGGGTACCACCTCACAAAGAACTGCCACCATCTGCTCCCTTTGTATTTCAGCATAGAACATCCATGGCATACAGGCCCAGGTATATCCATGGGAAACAGCAAGGCACTGCCAGGGGATGCACCTGCTTTTGCAGATAATTTCAGATGTGCCCTTTGTCAGCTTGCAGATAATTTCAGATGTGCCCTTTGTCAGCACTGGGGGACAAAGGGGTATCCAGGCGTACTGGGCATCCTCATCCCAGCGCCAAGATGTGTCAGGTCTCCTGTCCTTAGGATCTGTAACATCCGGACTGCTCTAAACACTTCCACCCATTTGCACACAAGAGACTCCATGCAAGCAGGTCAAAGACACCTTGAAATGCCTGCCTGTCCTCCCCCCTCTGCTCAACCATTCATGCCGGGAGTCACAGTCTCACTTGGTTTCAGTCTCCCAGACTGTTTGCCTTCACTCCCTCCCCAGATTGTCTCATAGCCTTCACACCTCCCTCCTCTCTGCCGCAACGTCTGTTCTCCTCCACGACTCTTGCTATCAACAATGGCAGCTCCCAGCGTGGGGACAGGGGAGATGCAGCCCCTGGGAAAGCAGCATCGGGTAGACAGTTCTTCACAGTAAAAGTGAATTTTCTTTCCTCAGTTATCTTTCATAGGCCTCTTCAAACAGCCCACAGATCCCCAGGGGTTAACAGACCATGGGATGAAAGCCACTGATCTGAGAGAAAAACCACAGCCCGCAGACTTCTTTGCCCTCTCGCAGGCCCAAAGCATTTCATCTGTCTTGCCAGGCCTGTGCTTCCTCTTCTCACTCTGTCCCAGCCTGGACTACGTACCACACCAGTGCTCACTCTGATTTCCAGCACACCAAATAAAGGCTCACACCTGCTTCTTCTGTAAAGCCTCCCTGCCCAGGCAGAGCAAGCAATACCTCAGGTGCTTGAGGGACTTCCCTTGAGATGTGGTCACCTGTCAAAATGTAACTGAAACCTTTTACACCCCAAAAGGTCTTTAAATCCCCTGGCACAACAATGACCACAAAATGGTTACACTCCACTCCAGCCCCTGCAGCAGAGCAATGACAACCACCCTGCCACACACTGCACCCCCAAAAGACTCCATTCTCCAAACAACCTCATGTATCCTAGGCAAAAAAAAACTCATGCAAAGGTTTGGTGGTCCAAGGGCACATATAGGGTTCTGACCACCTTCACAACACCAGGCAGGACAAGAAGAGCCACGGCTGCAGTTGACATATAGAGGGAGGGCTGCAAAGCTAGTTTCCCTGCACTAATAAATTGACTCCAACCAAGAATGTACATACAAAGCCTGGTAACTACAACAGGGCTTCACCAGGCACAGGAACAGTCAGGGACTGATCTGAGCCCCAACAGAGTGTACCTTCCTTGCCAGCATCCTGGCCCTCTGAACAAACCAACACACGTGTTTTCTTGGCCTCGGTGCAGGCTGTGCTCGTGTGGCTGACAAATAGCCTCTCTCCATTCTTTTGGGATTACGTGTTTCAGTAGTGCCCTGGTTTCGACAAACAGCCAGCAAGAATGAGGAGCCAGCTCACCCAAGCACAGATGCAAGCCTTGATGCATCTTCCTTCAGCCCCTCTGCCCCAGCCCTGCAGCACAGCTGGTCAAGGCTGCTGCTGCTCGCCCAGGTACCCACAAAATGCCCACAGCCTCTTCCCATGCAGAGTGAGTGGAAAGACTTCTGTGCAGTATGATCTGCAGCTCGTCACCAGCAGCTTCCCCTTGAGGGCTTAATGTGGTTTTTTCTACCCCGATGACTGTAATTAAATGAACATTTCCTTATGGCAGTGAGGCGGCCAAGGAAAAACTGACTACAGGGAATTTTCATTCATCCTGATCTATATTCCCTCATCTCTGGATTGTTCACACAATGCTAACAAGACATCTTCTAAGCAGGCAGAAAGAAAAAAACAAAAAACCCTTAAACAGCCCACATGCAGACAACCACCTGGGGAGACAAAAAGAGGGAGGAGACCCAATTCCTTCCTTCTTCCCCCCTGCATCATTTTTCTACTTGCAAAACCAAGGGGGGTCAGATACCCTAGAGCGTAGACAGATGTTTCCACACTCTGCCAACAGACTTGTGCTGCCCAGCAGTCTGATGGGACCCTGATGAGGCACACATCCCACTTCAGCACATCCTGCAGGTCTATGGAGGCTCCCAGCCCAGGCAAACACGTGGGGAACCGTACACAGTCAATCCAGCTCTCTCTCAGGTATTAATTGTTCCTGTCCTGTGGGACTGGAGAAGTAAGGCCAGAGTGCACTGAATTATTTCAGACTGGAACTGATCCTGAACCACCAAGCAAAGCTACTAACCAGAAGAGAGCTTGATATACAAGTTCCTAGCAGCTTACATCTCCACTTTTGACCTCCCATCTAGGTAGGAGCCCAGTTATCTGGGGACACCTGGCCAACCAAGTCCAGCCCCACAGTGCTGCCACAGCCCACCAGGATTACAAATTTCACTAGATTAGGAACTGAGTTGTCCCTGGGAGATGCTCCTCACCTCCTACCCCTATGCCTCTCACTGCTAGGACAGCAGAAAGGATCACAGGGAAAGCCAAGGACCCAAATCCTCTGTATCACCACCAGGTGGACAACAGCACTAGAAAGTTTCTAGCAGCCTCAGCAGAAGAGGAAGGAGATCCTCCCCTCAGCACAGCAGTACCAGTGGTGGTCCTTTTGGCTGCCACATTTTAAAACCACCATGAGGTCCATCTCCTTCCTGTGCAGAGCAAACATAGCTTTCAAGCTATAGGGATGGGGTCAAGCCTTGCTGGCAGATTGGCAGGGTGGGATTGTGGCAGTTCCCCCCCCCTCATATCTTACACTCTTCTCTGGAGGAGGCAGAGGTTTGGCTGAACTTGGGGACAGGGGTTTTCTGCTGAGACGCAGCTGAAGAGCCTTTGCCAGCTGTGCCCAAGGTTTTCCCTTAGTGTGGACAACCTGCCTGGAGGAAGCTGCAGTTCTCTCCTCAGCTCTGAAAAGACTTATTGCTTCTGTGCCACAGAGTATTGGCACAAAACCCCAACAGGTTTTCAGATCCATTTTGCTCTTTAAGCTCACTATTGTTTGCAAACCTAAAAGGCTTTATCTTTTCTCTTTAGGGAGCCCCAGACAACATAGACTCACAGCCCGTGGACAGAGAGGCTCTACAGATGACACATTCCCCCATTAACATTTTCAGGAGATTGGGGTAATAAGAGAGATGTGCCAGGGGACTGGATGTCACTGTATCACAGCTCGGTAGTGCTGGAAGACAGTGACTGGTTGGTAAGTCAGCCCTTCCCTCCCTGTCAGAATGACTCAAGACAAAGACTCCTCCACACTTCAAATGTCCCTGTTCAGAACTCCTGTTCCACACTAACCAGATTTCTGTACAAAGGGATGGATTAGGGAGAAGGAGGACAATCTCACCCTCATGGGTCTTTGGGGGATCCCTTTGTTGGGAAATTTCCCCAGACTATTTAAAAATAGAAGCAGAGCCTTCATAACTATTCCGAGTATAATTATTCCTGCACTTAATTGCCTTTCCCTGGCATCCTACCTTTCCTCCAAATTTCAAGAGAAGGCTCTTGGGGAATCGTGGAGCAATTTGTGGTGGCCCGTTCTTTGTATCAGTTTCGCGGTAGTTCGCAAAACCACCACGACGCCAGACGAAGCCATCGATACCCAAGCGGGCGGT
>VXBB01010834.1:473154-494931 GCA_013399915.1 Illadopsis cleaveri
CTCCCTGGGCCGGCGCCCCCCGGCCGCACGTCCCCACACGCCGCTCCCGGTGCCCACAACGAGTGCCGGCGGCGCGGCTGCTTGCGCCGGGCGCGGGTGATCAGCCCCCGCCGCGGGCAGCGGGGATGCGCCGGGCCCCGCTGGCGGCAGGGGCAGAGATCCCGGGAGGGCAGCTCCCCGTCAGCCGCAACACCGGGACCGGCAGCGACGGCCCCCAAACCGGAGACTCTCCGCATCCGCCAGCTGACCTTTCTTCAGCTGTTCGCGGCTGATGGAGCTGCCGCTTCTCCCTCACCCCTCAGCTCCCACCTTAGTTCATTACCTGGAAAAACTTCTCCCTCTGGGCAAATTCATTTCTCCACCTCTGGAGGCCATCTAGTCTAAGCCCCTGCTCAGGTGGGACACCTACAGCCGGTTGGTTTCCTAGGACCGGGACCGGATGGCTTTTGAATATCCCCGAGGTTGGAGACCCCACACCTTCTCAGGGCAACCTGTGCCACTGCTCAGTCACCCTCGCAGTAAAAATGTGTTTCCTGATGTTCAGAAGGAACCTCCAGTATTTTGGTTTGTGCCCATTGCCTCTGGCCCTGTCACTGGGCACCACTGGAAGGAAATGTGGCCCTGGATACCATCAGTACCTTTGTGATAAAGGCACCTCACTGGCTCACATTTTATTTAGTGTTGCCTCGACTTCCAGGTCCTTTCCTGCCAAGCTGGTTCCCAGCTGGGTGGCCCTAGCGTATACTGGTGCATGACATTGTTCTTCCCCAGGTGTGGCCCTTTGAAAGCCTTGTTGAACTGCAGGAGGTTCCTGTGAGCCCACTTCTCCACCCTGTCGAGGTCCCTCTGGATGGAAGCTTGACTCTCTGGTTTATCAGCCAGATAAAGATATGCAGATATACAGCCCAGTTTTGTGTTTGGATCCTGAACTCCACCATCTCATGGTCACTGCAGCCAAGGCTGCCTTTGACCTTCACAGCCACATTGAGCCTCTCATTGCTGCTTAGTATGAGATCCAACAGAGCATCTCTTCTTGTTGGTTCCCTTATCACTCACTGCACCCTGAGGCTTGAGGTGTTGCATGTTTTCTGAAGCTGGGTCCATGTTGGAGCCTCTGCCATAGCAGAGACAGCTGCTTCGACACCTGCTGGGAAAACCATTCCATGGTGTGTCACCACTATATCCAAGACTGTTACATTGATACTAATTCAGCTGATGTCCCCTTTTTCATGCCCTTCTGTGCAAACTGCTGTGTCTATTAAAAAAAAAAAATCTGTATTACAGCAGTTTACATGCTGAATATCCTGCCAAAAATCATTATTACAGCAACAAGACCAACTGCTCCAATTACACTAAATTTCAAATTAAACACATCTTTAGTGGCCTTAGGGCACAACATTACAGTAAATAACTCAAGCAAGGGCTTTGTCAGACAAGTGCCAAAGAAATAAGGCTCAACAGGTCCTGTAATAGCACAGCAGTTGTGAGGGAACAGGGGCCAGCTCCCTGCATTCAACCCCTCTTGCCAGCTGGATGGGCTACAGCTGTCCCACTCCCCTCCTGCAGACCTAGAGTGTGTGGCCCCTCAGAAAAGCTGTGCAACTCCTGGTTCAAGGCCACAAACATGATATGACTCCAAACCAAAGGAGTCAAAGACACATTGGTCCCTTCTCACTAGGCACTCAGCTCATGTTTTCAAGTTTTCCTCAGCAGTGGCTAAGAACCTTTCTCTTTGGTTTCAAAACAACTTTCTCATCACACATTCTAGGAGGACAGGGGATGCTAAAATCCAACACTGCAAGTTCCGACTGAGGAAACAGCTGTACTGTCACAGCCTCACCAAATGTCTTCATGCTTGTGGTGCTCTGCCACTCCCACACAGCATGTCACTGAGACATCAGGACATACGTCTGAAGGTCATCAGGATTTTAAATTCAAGCATTCTTATTCTTCAAGTAAGTGTTCCTTAAAAACACTCCAGAGTCTTTATTTCCCTGTAATAAATTGATTTTTTGTTGTTGTTCTTTGAAGAGTGAATCTCCTGAAGGAAAAATAGATGGTATTTTTTTTCTGGCATGAACTTGCTGTTTTCCAGCAACTAGAGAAAGGTATCAATGTGCCATAACCTGCTGAACTCTGTAATGAATCAGCCATCTGAGGGTACTATTGATACTGATCTTTACAGCTCCTACCAGGCTGGCACTGGCACATGGCCCCCCTTTGTGCAATTGCCAGCCTCTTTTTGCCAGCTCCTTCTTTCCATCTTCTGCTCTGGTGCTGCAATTTCCCCTGGCATGAACAGGGCAGGTAACAGACTGGCTGTACCCTTTCCCCAGTGTGGCAAGGCAAAGCTGGCAGGCTTGGACCAAAGAACCTCCTTTTGGCTTTAGACCGCATCCATCCAGGGTTCTGAAAGTCCTTTTTACCCCAGAATTAATGCAGCCCCCAGCCCCCACCAAGCAGGAAATGCAGCAGGAACTACTGAGCTGTCGCTTACCCATTAGATGAGATAAAAACACTTTAGTGCAGTCAGATTCTAGCCCAGGCATAGCATTTAATGAATGCTCTTGTCATTTTTCACTTTGTTGCTGGTAATTTGGCTGTCTTCGCATGCAGGTGGCTTACTACAAGTGGGTAACTAAAAGCCTTTCAGATCTCCTGACCCTGCCACATCCAGCTCCCAAATCTCAGAAGCTTATGGCTCTCCCTGGATTTATTTTGACATTATGCATCAATCTCAGACTGAGCAACAAAGGGGGAGTATGAAAGGAGAAGATACATCTTAGGCAAGAAAATTAAATAAAATTAGTGGCAACATCGATCAGCCAGGTCAGCACTGCCAGTGGAGCAGAAGACAGCTGGCAGAGATGGGCAACACCAGTTCTCTTTAAAAAGCAGCACCAACTTCAACCCAGCACAGCCCCTACATCTCCATTTCACACTCCCTGGAATAGGCGCAGCTGGCTTGGCTCTCTTCTGAGGCATTGACAGCTTTATAGTCAAAGGCTTGTCATTTCTCATTTGATCTCCCTCCAGCCTCCCTACCTGGTGTATATTCTCATACAGAGCACTGGTAAAAGAGGCTTTACAATTGCACTAAATGCTTTTTTTTGTAGCTGCTTCAAAGCTGTTCAGAATTTTTTCTTGGTATTACCATTATCTGTGATTTTCTGTTCTTCCCGAAAATTGTTCAGTTTCTTAGTTACATCTGTTAGGCAGGATCAGAAAGTGTGTATTTTAGACTGGCAAAACTGAAAATCCTTCTGCTGTGTCCCCCTGTGAGTTACTGTAACAGCTTTTGCCTTCAGGAAATTCAGCCAGCTTTCCCATTTCAGTATAAGGGTCACATTTTGTTCCAAGATGCCTGCAAACAAATACTACTGAGGTAGAGGAATGAGGTGATAGCTAAAGGAAAGAACTTGGTGGCTAAGACTTGTCAGTTAAAAAGAAACTAACCAGAAAGTCTAATCTCGAGAGAAATTTAACTTATTTTGAAACTCCACTTGAAAAAAAAAGCAGCAACTCATTGAGTTGAAATATGCTGATGAGGTGTTTTATTCTCTTAAATACAGCAAAACTGAGATCACCTACAAAAGTGAAAGTGATCTATTGCCTGTGCTCAGCAGAGCAAGAAAGTAAATAATAAGCAAGACAAATAAACAGTCAGATGTTAAGTTCTGGCAGTGTTAGAAAATGCAAGATGTCACTAGTACCAGGAAAAGGGTTTAACCCTTCTTTCTTTGCCCACTGACACTTGTCAGGGCAACAAAAGGTGATCTGTGCCCATTCTTAGATGAGAAGGAAAAAATGGGCTGTTCCCATTACCTTGATTGCCTGCTCCTTGGGACAGAGACTGAGTGACACAGCAGGCTTGTGGCATACCATGCAATTTAATACAGTCTTCTATCAAGCTATACAGCCTTTTGGCATCTCATCCCTCCAGAAGAGGAAAATTCCCTGCCTGTCCAGCCCTTCCTTAGGCACAAGGAAAGACTTAACCTCTCCCTTTTCCCAGAATATGTGAATTTACTTCAGAGCCTCCGACAAGCTTTATATAAGCTCATTTGCTGACTTAGCCTTCTTAATTCTGGGACATTGTGAAACATTTTGACTGTACCAAGCAGGGGTGGGTACCCGCTCTATTCCTGCATAGCCCAGGCATGCAGCCATTCTCTGGGCAAAACACACAGTTCCTGCTCTCATCCAAAATCCTGCTGGGGAAGATCTATCATAAACACTTAAAGAGGAGTGGCCTGGAGCAACTAATGCCTTCCAGGACAGGCTGTAATTAGAAGAGAAGAGATTCTGCTCTGTTTAGAGCCCCAGCAAGATTTTCTGTATCAGTTTGAGCCTTTCTTCATCTCTGCATCAGCTTGTTCCCCTTAAGGGACAGCACACTGCCCTCCTGGGATACAGTGCTGCTACCAGCCCTGCTTCTTTCCCATCCCCTGTTGTGAAGTGCAGGAGAAGAACAAGCACAACTTGTGCTTTACTTTCCCCGTTTCCACATGGCGCTGCTGCCTCCCATCCCTAAAGGTTCGTGTTTCTCTCCTCACCAAAGCGGAGCTGATTGCCGCATTAACAGCCACTCTGACAGCGAACCTCAGCGGATTCCTAGAGGGCAGAGCAAAACAGAACTATATTGAATTTGATTAAGGGGCCAGAGTAACCTTTAACAGTCACCTGGGGCAAGGAGGCAGACAGCTCTCCAGCTGAAATCTCACACAGGTTTCCTCACAGCCCAGGAGACAGGGCTCCTCACTCCAGGGGAATGGCAACCAGGTCACATTGCTCTGTTGCAGCTGGCATGCAGAGGGATGGTCACAGCCCTCCATTTACACAAGTGGTGACTTCTGACCCCCCAGCCAGGGAGGAGAAAGGAGTACATCTATTTGGGGCCATTCACATCACTTAATCGGGGCCTCTGTACAGCTTAGAGAACCCCTTTATCTCTGTGTTGAGCTTATCAACTCAGACACTGAGAAAATTACTTTCTGGAAGGGATGAAAAATTTGCAGAAGTGAAGATGTCATGAGGGCAGCAAGCCTCAGATCTTCTAAAACTTTTGACTGGGGCAGAAGGACAAGCAAGATAAAGCCCAGTAAAGTCAAGGGGTTGATGACAAGGCACAGGAAGTTTAGTCTTAGCGCTGCCTTTTTTAGGGATATGACCAGAGCCTGAAGAAGTTACTGTCAAATGCTCATTGTACCAGGTTTGAGGAGCACACATAAGGGAGCTGAGCACAGCAGCCAGCAGGACAGGCCCCCCCAGTACCCAAGACAGATGAGCAGCTCAGAGATGACACCCAAATTCAACCAAAAGTCCAGATCCTCAGAGAAGCTCACAGTGATGGAGCCAGACCAACACCAAACCAGTCAGTCAGTCCCTAGGTCAGAGTCAAGGTCTGCTGATGGCAGCCATCACCAAAGAATCACTTGGCAGTTCCATAGTAGTAGAAGATGACCAAGATTAGGAAGGCAGTCCATGGATCACAGCCTGAAGCAATTGATACTTTGAGCAGGCACAGGGAAACATAAACCTGTATTCCCCCCACAAAGCTCACAGAGGCCCCAGGCTGAGCTTAAATAGAGCACCAGGCCATAGGTGTGGATAGAGGCCCAGGAGAGCCTGGTCAGGGCAATTAAGGCTTATTAGTACCCTCACAGCCCAGACACCTCTCTCCCTGAACAGTGACTTAAGAAGGTGAGGGAGAGTTCCTATCTTTTAGTGGGCAAAGTACCTTCACTGGGTAGAACCCAGATGTAGTTTATAGCTTTTCATACTAAACTGAAAAGGCTAATGTCATCTTCAGAAAAACTCTTGCTATTTTAATAGCTGCCTAGGATGGAATGTGGGTATGTGTTTTCAGAGTGGAGGGATCAGCCTGTACCTGAAGAGGGCTGGTAACTCTTGGCTCTGAGGAGAGCCAGTCACTGACTCATAGGCTCTATTGGTACTCCTACATATGTGTTTCTATAGGATTTGGTGGGACTGATGCTCTTCAGCATCTTTTAGACATGACAGTTATTGTCAGATCTCCCTGAGCACTAGATCACCCAGAGAAGAAACTTGGCATTTCCTCTGGGTTCCCCCAATAGCCTTACCTCTCCTTTAGAGAGAAGTGACTTGCAAAATGAGCAGAAAGGAGCACAAGCCCTTCCACAGTGCTTTTGCTGTAAAAAATGCAGAGCTCAGCAGCCCCTTAAGGCTGCTCACAAATGTTTAGTAGAGGCCGAGGGGCATGCTGGATGGCTGGAATCCTTGGCAGGCCAGTGCTCCATGATAATGGAGACATTAAATCAGTGATGGCAGCAAGAACTGCATAATAGATGCAAAATACAGAAGGCTGATCCAATTTTGGCTCTGTCTTGTTAAGTAGAAAAGTATTTTAGGAGATGGAAAAATACTAGGAAGTTCAGAGTGCATCGTTGCTGCAGCACAGTAGGAAATGTAGCTGTTTGCAGTGACTGACCTGTATCTGTGGCTACACATCTGCTGAAAACATATTCCCATACTGTCTTCATGTGCTGGAATTCAGGTGAGTTGAGGTCGACAGGGCAGAGCTGTAAGCACCTGAAAAAGCCTTCCTGGCTGAACTGCAGCTGGCTGGACTGCACTAGGATGGGAAGATGCCACTATCCGACACAACTGCTGCATCCTGAGCACTGTTACACTGGGGAGGTTCTTGTCAACCAGTTTTCAGACAGCTCTTTAGTAAACACAGTGGAGATGGACAGAGAAGATTCCAGCCAAGGTCTGGCATGAGAGAAAGTGAAACACTGCTGGTCCAGAAATGCTGAATATGCTAGTTTTTCCAAGAGGCTCTGGCATTAATTTGGAGAAGAACACACATTACTGAATGTAGAACCTCACCTATTCAAGGACCATCTGCCATTTGACAGGCAAACTCAGAAACAACCTCTGGCGCCCTTGATAAGGCCATGACTTGCAGTTGTGGTGTGTTGGTTCATGATCACAATAAAGGCATAAGCTAAATTCTGCTAGTACGAATGAGAAGCCCTTTTCTGCAAGCTCTATATCTCCCTTTTCCCCAACTCACAGGATTAGCTGGTATCTGCCGACACTTGCTCATCATGCACTGTTTGTGTGTGTTGTGTGTTTGCTCCATGCTGAGCTAAAGTCAAACAGCTTATTGAGAGGCAGAGAGCCCTGCTGCTCTCTCAGGAGTTTGCACGTAGCATGTTCAGGTTAAACTGGATCAGGATCTGGCCCATCATGGCCTTTTCAAATCCAGATGCTCTTAGAAGCCAGAATGACCCAGCCTTTGCCAACAACCACAGTCCCAAGGGCAAGATGAGCACAAGAACGGACATCACTTGTCTCCATACAGCCCTGTTTCCTTTACATGGAGCACCTTTATTATTTTCCATGCGAGCCCAGGAATAGCCTGCTGTGAACAGACCTCACCTCCCCAGCCTCTTGCCTTTGTCCCTGGCTGCCAGGGGAACTGTGCAGTTTGAATAACAGCAGCAAGAAGCCAAGTGCACAAGCTTGGCTAAACTCAAGGTTGTCAGGGGAGCAACTCCCCATTCCATGAGTGTGGCTTGGCTTGCCGAGCTCCAGAGCTCTGCAGCAAAATCCTCGCTACGTTCAGCGGGAACACAGCTCCTGGTAAGGCAGTCCTTGCTCAGAGCAGCATGTTTTCACCTGCCTGCACCCCTGTCCAGACCAGACACTTGGTGCTGTCAACAGCCAAATCTTGCTCCAGGGAACCTGAAAAGCTCAGTGGCCATGAGAGGCAGAACATGCCTTCAGACGGGCATTAACACTCCAGTGAGTGGCTGATGCCAGCATTAGTGAGGGCGCAGCTGCAAGAATTCATTGCACTGCTGGATGCTGGCAACACAATGGTGGGAGGGCACAAATGCCTTTGTGTTGAAGATTTGGGAGGAGGCAGTGAGCAAAATGACAAATGGCTCCAATAATGGCATCTCTCTGCTGCCACTGCTCACTTCGTGTGCCAAGTGAGGTGGGACCACAGCACAGGAGGCAGGAGAAAGCTGTAGGACAAAACTGAATGGTGCCTATCAACAGCCCTATCCAGCAGCAGGGCAAGGAGTTGGGACAATGAGGAGTCCCACCCCATTGCTGTGTATCTCTCATGGTTGGAAGTGACATGTTTGGCCACCTATTTAACTGTGGGTCACTACAGGCAGAGCAGAGGGCTCACAAGACTGCAAGGGTTTAGGAAGCATTTTCTACTTCTCCAGTATGACACAAAGCCCCTTCCTCCTGCATCCAACATTCATTGACACAAACACACCAGTTTGCAAGCTTGTTTCATTCCTTGTTTTTTCTGGTTTTGCCCTCTCAGGGCCAGGACCTTCCCCAGCAAGGTATGTGGGTTCCCACAGAGAGTGCAAGTGCTTGCAGTTGCTGTCCCCAGGGACAGTCTCTGTGGCCTCTGGCAGTACGAGGTAAGGCACTAACAACTGCATCCTTGATGAACCACACCGGACCTCACCAGGCAGTTGCAGGCACACAGCAGTTTGGCCATCCCCAACACAGACCCAATCCAGGCCCACGTTCAGGGGCAAAGGCTTGCTCAGGCAGGGAAGGAATACCAGGAGGTGTCTGTATGGGCTGCCTGCAGAAAGTCCTGGTAGACAGAGACCCAGCAGGAAGGGAAAAAAACCCAGCCAAAACAGTTAAACAAATACACAGGAGGGAGCTGGCAGACAGAGGCAACACGCAGAGCCAGCTTCAGGCTGAGAGTCATGTGCTCAGCCCCCAGCAGGGCTCAAGCACTGCTGGCTCCAGGCTGGGAAGACACACACACACACACATCACTGTGACAAACCCCACGGCATTGACAGCCAGGGACACCTCTGCTTGGCCAGCACACAACTGTAGCAGCCAGCTCACAAATTCTCCTGAGCTCAGGCAGGAGGCTGGAGATGCTCTAACGTCCTGCAACTCCAGCCAGGAAAAAGCACATTCACTGCAGAGCTCAGCTGCGTCCTGGAGAGGGGTTACTGCTTCTCCCAGACTGGAATCTAAGAGGCAGCCAAGGCATGAGATCAAGGCTGTCTAACCCAAGTGTGCGTAAGGAAGGGAGGCGGGAAATACTGCGATGGGACAGTCGCAATGGGATACAAACATAAACAGGCAAGACAGGAAAGGAACCACTGCAGGCAGGTCCTTGGTGGGAAAAGTAGCATTCATGGCATGGTCCAGGGCAACTGTGTCCTGCTATCAGTCCACAGATGTCTCAGCTAGAGCTGAGAGCCAGCACTGGCCGTTCCTACTAACCTGAAGAGCAAATATGAGATGTGATTGTACCCAAACTTAACCCCACAAACTGCTGGGCAGTTCATGCAGCATCCAGGTTGCTCACTTAAGCTCTTACTTCCACCCTTGGTGGCAGGAGTTACAAAAAGAGGAAACGCAGAAGTATTGAAAAACAAATGTATTTAAAACACATATACTAAGAAAATTGCATGTGAACACTGAGCCCATCCTGTCCTCCCTGAACACATCCAACTTAGGCCTCCTCCACTACCATGCCCAAAACCAGCACCATGGGTACATCACCCTCAACAAATGGATGTGAGAGGGTGTTCAGTTTAGGTGTCAAAGGTAGCACTTGGATTCAGCTGTAAATTCACACCTGCTGACAGCTCCACAGAGAAAACATCCACTAATGCAAGAGAAACCTCTCCACTCCTGCTTTTGGAGATTCCCCAGCAGGTACTGAAGGAGTTTTCAGTGCCCATACAGATCATCATTAAGATCAGAAAGAGTTTTGTTTCAGTTCTTGTCTTCCTCTGTTTCCTCCCTCCTTCTCTGCAGAAACCAAGCACAAGGTCAACCCACTTGGGCAGCTGGGGAAATGTCAAGTGTCAGGGACAAAGCCCTGGAGCAGAGAGACTGGCTAGTTCATGGAGAGTTGAAAGCAGTTTCAATTATCACCCATGAGGCATCACCAGAGATGGGAACAGAGAATCCCTGAGGGTGCTTGCAATCCAAGGGGGATGGATAATGCTTTCCAAATGCTCCCACTTGGTCCCTCCTGCAGAGGAGCCTGTAACAACTAGTGACAAACAAACAGAAAACATGCCATTAATATGGCCAGCAATTCTCTCCTTGCTGTGCTTAGCTACAAGGCAAAGTAGTGAACGAAGTTGCTAAACAGACTTGACAGGGCATTTAACTACTTAATTCTGTTCTATTTACAAGGTCTTCAGCAGCTCAG
The DNA here is from genome assembly GCA_013399915.1 of Illadopsis cleaveri. Classification (NCBI taxonomy): domain Eukaryota; kingdom Metazoa; phylum Chordata; class Aves; order Passeriformes; family Timaliidae; genus Illadopsis; species Illadopsis cleaveri. The sequence continues at coordinate 483,371 of VXBB01010834.1, forward strand.
CACTCCCTTAATCCATCAGGCACAAAGCAAGCAAGTGGATGTGCAACCTAGTCCCTCTGGCTCAGGATCTCTGTAGCATTCCTGGAGGGCTGGAAGATGGAGATCTCATCTCACAGAAGCATGCGGCAGACTCTGCTGCCAGTCTCAGAACTGCTGGACAATCAGCTTCCGCTTCACATCCCGGCTGAACCTGTTCATCTTGAACACTTCACTGTCATAAAATGCTGAAAGGTTGTGGATGTTGATCTGCCGAGCCTGGGAGGAGGAAGAGGGGAGAGGTAAATGTTTATTTAATCAAAGTAAGAATCATGTGATTTTCCATAGCAGAGGCTGCATAAAATTTCACAGTCAGCAATCTCTGCTCTGCTCAGCAGGAGCCAGAGCTGCAGTAGCAGGGGAGACTGCAGGTCAGGAGGAAGGAGCATTGGCAGTGCTGAGCTGAGCCAAGAGAGGATGCTGGCTCAGCATCTGCCTGTTCTCAGCTCATCCTTTTGCTTCCACCAGAGCTAGAATGTAACTCCAATCCAAAAGTCCCCAAAACCTCAACCAGTGGGAGAATTCTGCAAGGGAGACATCTGACTGGGGATGGTCACTTTGGAAACATCAGGCTGTGGCTCTGGAAGTAATTACTCTGTACATCTGATGCAAAGAGCAGAAAAGCACTAATCCAGGAATGAAATGCTGCTTTAGTGACAAGCAAGGTCAATATATTGCACAGAAAGGCCAAGTCAGAAGTGCAACCTTTAGACGAGCATGAAGAAGGAAGCAAGTGAGCCTCAGGAGGGATTGGAAAAGTTCATACACGTGGATTTTTCTGCTTTTTGCTTCTTCAAATGCAGATGCCAGGGAACTTGAGTTCTCATTCACCTGCATAAGCACCATGCTGCAGGATTTACCATTCCAACCCCGAAGCTTTAAGGGGGGTATGAGAACAGAGAGGGATGAATACAGCACTTCCAAACAAGAGGAGCAGATACAGAGGAGACAATCCTGGTGTCCTATATTGATTAACACCAGTGTTTTTTATGGAATCATAATGCAGGAAGAGAAGTTAGAAATCTCAGAATGCTTCTGGTTCTGAGGCTGCAGAGAGAGCATGAACCAGTCCCAGAGGCAGCCGGTTATAAGCCCATACCTTGTCCACCAGGTCCTTCTCTGGGACTTCTATGGTGTCCTGCTGGGCTCCATAGCGGTTTCTCTGGTACATCACCTGCTCTGCAACCAGCTGCTTCAGGATGAACAGCAGCAGCTCGTTGTTGTCTCGTTTGAACGAGAGGTAGCGGGAGAATGTCTAGGAGGGATGAGATGAGCTGTGAGAATCAGAACACTGAGACACTGCAGTGCCCAACATCAACCAACCCCCTTCTCCCACAGAGCACACAGGGAACCAAACGACACTGCTGTCACCTGTGCCCTTAGTGTATCTTAAGTGACTATGGCCTTGCCAAGCTGCCACCTGCACATGCAGTGGCAGCCCTCTGACAGCCACAACTCCTCTGTTAACTGCTTTTATTCCCATCTGGAATCTTCTTAGTGTGCTGGTGCCTCTTGTGGGCCAGCAGTGCACTGGTGTGGGGTTGTGCTGCCCACAGGGACACAGCCATGGGAGGGCCAGCCCTTGGCAAGGCACAGAGCAGTTTCCCTTAACCCAGACTGCCCTGTGCCTCCCCAGCAGACGCTCATACTTGGCTGGCTGTTTGAGGCCAAAGAGAGAGGCCACGAGTCGTCCAGACAGAGGGCAGACACTCAACAGTGGATAAATGCCAGCGTGTGGCCAGCCAAGAGCTGTTTGGAGCCAGCCCCTGCTACTCACAGAACTGGGCAAACTGCACACTATCCCATAGTGAGTGCTACCTTGTGGCTAACTGTACCCTGAGAGCCCAATAAAAACATGAAGAAACAAACTGCCTGCTTGGCTTGATCACCTGGCAGCAGCAGCAGGTGCCCTGTGCCAAAATAGCAGGGAAGGTGTCAAAAAAGAATAGACATGGCAGTGCTTTTGCTTCAGAGGCTCGAGGTACACTTCCTTCTCAGACCCAACAAAGACATTGCCTCACGACAGACTAACAAGGGGTAGTCATGGAACAGTGCTTTTTTTGGGGTCCCTCCTCAAAGGCACCCAGCTTGAGCTGTTGTTATTGCATGATGATTAAGTAATTCTATGTATCCAGATGTTTGAGAGTCTGCTATGAAAAAACCTGTGGTCAAGGTAGTAAGGAAACCTTGTCTGACTGTGAGTGTGGTGTCTGTAGCTGTGAAGTGGCCTTGGTCCCAGCTCAGATGGTGTTAGTGTGACTGCCAGAGTGGCCCCTGGATGGTCAGACAAGGAACTTCCTTGACACTTCAGACCCACAGTACTCCACTTACACAGGCTCAGTGCCTGTCTCCACAGGACAGACCTGCGCAGAGCATGAAGTCTCTTCCCACAGCCAGGGCCATGCAAGGAGGCTGCAGCTGAACCCACGGGGCCTGGGGTGCAGCCACAGCCCCTGGCTCAGCTGGTGCCCACCTTGCGCATGCTCCGCATGACACTGAACTTCTGCGTGTCAATGAAGCTCTCCAGCATCACCCTGATGGCCATGTTGACATCGTCCTCCACCACGTAGTCACGCAGGTGCATCCGGGCGTGCGCCTCAGCCATGCGGATCATGGACTCGATGTGCCGCACCGTGATAGGGATGCTGCCTGTCGCCTAAGGGGAGGAGGCAACATGTTACTGAAGGATATAAGACAGGTGCCTTCTGGCCCAGGATCCAGTTCCTTTCACCCTGCAGGGAGCCCTCTGCACCTCTGAGGGTGACTCAGGCTAAGGAGGCTCTGCCACCTGCTGGCAAGGCCACAGAGCCTGGCACAGCTTCCCTGTTCATCTGAATTCAGCACAGTGCGAAGGGATGTTGTGGGGTCATTCTGTGGCACTTTAGGGCCTTTCTAAGATTAATGATCCAGTTCACTCCAGCAAATTTTAGGAGTTAAAGAAACAAAAAGCCAATCAAAAAAAGGTACAGTTTTCCCAAGCTCCAAAAATCTCCCTCACACCTCAACAAATTCCTCTTTCACTGGGAGAGCATGAAATGAGTCTGAGACATCCCACAGACAAAACAGAAGGGCATTTCTACAGATAATAGCTCTCTGTAATGTACCAGGAGCACGTAGATCTCAGTGAACGCAAACATCTCTTGTGCACTTGCCAGACTGGGTGGCAAGGAAAGGACTTTGCTATGACAGGCACTGTACATGTGTCCAGTCCATCAGTCCACACATCATCAACAGGCAAGACTCTGCACTTAGATGAAGAATCATCTGTTCAGCAGAGTCTGACTGCAGAGTCTGTCTCTCACAAAACAGTGGCACAGGCTTTTGTGATGGGAATGGCAAGAATGTGTCAACATATGTTGGAGCAGCCTCAGGCTGATATGCAGTCTAGATATCTACAGTTTTTCCCTCCTTTCCTCAGCATTCTCACCATAGACTCCTTCCTGAGGTCACTGTACATCCTGGCCACCTTGTCCTGATCCATCTGGTTGAGTTTGGGGTGGACCTTCTCTTTGGCGTAGATGATATATTTCCTCAGGATCTCTTGAGGAATGGGTTCAACCCCATAGGTGTTGGGAAGAATGACCTCGTTAGTGTCCCCATTCACTGTCTCCTTGCTGCCTGGGTGGTGCTTGACATGGCTGCCAACAACAAACCGGGCAAGCATTTCATCCTACAAGAGAGCAGTGCACCAACAGACACTGAGCACAATCACGGGACAGAAAAAAACTCAGTGGCTGCAGCTGAGCATCCCAACAGCAGCACAGAAGCCCAGCACACACTCAGATTCCTGGCACAGCCCCTACCTGCACGGAGTCTACCGTGTCTCTCACCACGCACAGGATATCGAATCGAGAGATGATGGGCTCTGTCAGGTCTACGTTCTCCGAGAACGTCAGCGATGGGTCGTATCGCCCACCTGGGTCACAGAGACAATCCAGGTCAAACAGGCTCCAAGGCTGGAGCTCTGGAGGAAGGACAGACCTCCAGTATGTTACTGAAGACTTTTCTGCTCATTTGATCTCTGCTCCAGACTTAAAGGAACCAGGCAGAGGGAGGTAAAGCTGTGCCACAGCTCTCATGACCATGACTTATGCTGAGAGCCTGAGATGGTCCTGTATTCTCTCAGCACTTACCTATGGGATTGGCAGCAGCAATAATGGTGCAGCGAGCTTGCAAGGATGTGACAATGCCTGCTTTGGAGATGGAAATGCTTTGCTGTTCCATGGCTTCGTGGATGCTGGTCCTATCCTGATCATTCATCTACAGGAAAGCAAGAATGATTTAGAGTGAAAGTATGTTTATACCATACTGCCAAACACACCAAGGGGAATCTGCTCCAGATGCTCTGAAAAGGCAGCAAACTGCACTATGCAACAGCAAGGGCCTAAGCAAACTGCAGGCACTTTGGTCATCTGGGAGATGTCACCATGAGTTACAGTATGTCCTCAGTGGACAGAGGTTCACAGCTAATATTTTCCGGAGAGATGAAGCTGGGCTCACCTTGTCAAATTCATCAATCAGGCAGACACCTCTGTCAGCCAGCACAAGGGCTCCTGCCTCCAAAGTCCACTCCTTGCTGACTGGGTGCCTCTGCACATAGGCTGTGAGACCCACAGCAGAAGCACCCTGGCCAGTGGTGAAGATTGCTCTGCTTGATGCCTTCTCTATGTATTTAAGAAACTGTGATTTTGCAGTACCAGGGTCTCCACACAAAAGCACATTGATGTCACCACGAACTTTGTGTTTGCCACCTACAAAAGCAATGGGAAAACCATGAAGCAGCTGAGTGCATGGCTTGGCAGCAACCCTGCCCTGAGCACCACAAAGCTGAAGAAAAGGCAACCAGTAGGCATGGCAAGCAGTTTACAAGAAAGTTGAGGGGGAAAGAAAGTCAGTTTTGGAGGCAGTCAGCTTTGTAAAACAGACTTTCTAACCTTGCTGACACATCCTAACACATCCTCCTAAGGAGATGATAACAAATCAGGGTGCTAGAAGGTCAAACCTCGGAAGGAGTATTAAACGTAACCTCCCGGAGGAGGGATAAAAACTTGCCTGGGTTTGCAGCAGGAGCTGTTTTCAGTTGTAGCATTTCTACTCTCACACAAGAGATTTTTCAGTGGGATAAAAGAGCCAGTTCAATAACAGTTATCCCTGAGTCTGCTAAACCTTGTCTGTTACCAAGCCACACAGACAACTCTAACTGCTCATTGCAACGGCACAGACAAACCCCAGGCCCTTTGCCCTCCCCTGACTGAGGCACGACCAAAGGACACAAGTGATGCTCACCTGGGTTTTTGGGCTCTCCACCAAACAGAGCTAAAGCCAAGCCCCTTTTGATATCTTCATGTCCATAAATAGATGGAGCAATGCTGGCAAAAATCTGAAAGGGAAACCAGAGGAGTTGTCCAGGGAATACCAGTTCCCATTCTGAACAGAATCTTTCATGAACATCAGCAAGATGCCATATCTAAAGCTACTCTTAAGATATTGCTGCCTCCAAAGAGTATTTTATTATCCAGGGTGTGAGAACTTTTTCAAAAGTAATGACCCACCCACTGTTGCCTGAAGGAGCTTGACAAAAATGGTGCTGTTGGGGCATGGTAGATTATTTTGTGGGGTGCTGGAAGCTGCTGCCACTGCCATGTTGTACACAAGGCATCTCACAAGTGTCTGTTATCAGCTCTTGTAAAGTTGGGGACCTTGATCAGAGGCTTACTCACTGCATTGAAAGGTACTTGAACGGGCTATGCCACACATGAATTGTTGTCACAGTCAAATATTATGAACAACTGGCTTATTTTCTCAAGGGTATTCTGAAAATAACCTGATGCTGAAGACTACTCATGTTAAAACACTCCTGACTCAACTGAACCTGCTGCATCCACTACAACAACAGCACAGCCAAGGCAATGGAGTAAAGTCCCCCATTACAGAAATTAAATCTGACCCAAGTGAGGTTGAACATGCACTAGTCCAGAGGCTTTGTTCTTTCAAATATTGGATTCGGGTCTTAGCATATAGAGGAAGCAAAGCTAAAATCTCTATCACAACTTAAGTTAAGCAATAATATCCCTTTTAGGGGGACTAGAGATGCAGTCATTGGCCTCACAGAAACTTCTGCCACTTGGCTTGTAAGACACAGGGAGAGAAAACTGATCAGATATAAGCAGTGTCTGAGTGTCTCTCACCTGTCTTCTAGCCCTGTTGTGATGTAGAAGGCTCAGAGAAGGAACGGGAGACACAAAGTTTGACCTCCAAAAGTACAAGGGAGGTTTCTTATTTACTCCTCTCCTATAACTGACTCTCAGCAACAGCTGAGAGCTACAGAAGACCATTCAGAGAGAATTGGGATTTCTGGGTTCCTTTAACCACTGTTTGGTCAGCTGACCCAGTTCATCACTTTCTGATCCAGCTGCCAGGTGATGGCAAGCTATCAACAGGAAAAGAAGGGATGTCTGAGGCTAACTCACCTTCTCCCCAATTTGCTCATCCTTAGACAGACTCACAATCACTTTCACATCTTCATCAGTCAGTTCCCCAACAGCCAGCTTGTTGTCCTTCTTGGCAATGTGGTTGGCCAGGATCACAGTTGCAAACACTGGGAACCCATTGGCAGTGTTCAAGGAGCCATCATAGTTGTTGTGGTAGATCCCTGTCAGCTCCTGGGAAGCAGGAAATGCTGTGTCAGTGCCTGGACAGTACAAAACAGCCCCCTCTCCATTTTAAGGTAAGGCTCAAATGCATTTGAGGACAACCCCTCCCCATATTCCCACAGATGTTCCTGTGATGTCACTGTCAGAATTTAAAAATACCCTGTGCTCTCCTGATACTTGAACAATGTACTCACAATCTCATCTCCTGGCTTGCAGCTGTCCACCAGATCAGCGAGGAGAATGGCATCCTTGGAGCGGGGCAGCCTGCCTGCAGCCACCTTCCCAGGGCTCTCCTGGATCTTGATACGCTGATAGTTCTGATACACTGTCTGCAACAGCAAAATCAAAGTTACCCAGCAAGTCCAGCAGGTGCCAGCGTGGCTTTTCACAGGCACCTCAGAGAGAAGGGCCATTCCAAGATTTACTGTATTTCAGTTAGAAAACTATAAACATGGGAGGATGGAGGCTGTGAGGAGCAATTCCAGGGTGTGATAGACAATAGTGGGGACAGGAGAGCACTTTGCTGCATCTCTACCACTATGTTTCAGCCCCCGTAGTGTTTGTCCACCTGAACACCGGACCAGTTCCTGGGAGAAAAATGCTCCACTTGTGATGGTTAAAGGTATCAAAGCAAAGAATGAAAGTAAGAAGCTTCACATCACCGATTTTGCCCTCTGGTTTCCTTAGCTGACAGATCAGGACAGACTGACCTAACCTGGCAGGGAGATCTGGACAGCATGTGTCTGCATTTCTAAAATAGGAATAAATAACTGTGTACCACAAAGATGATTGTGGCAAAGGATTCAATCCAAACACCTACAGTGTGACAACAAACTTCTGGTTGATAAACTGAGTCATTCAGGCCAAGAGCTCAAACAGACCTCAAACAGACCTATCTTCACAGCCTCCTGGATATGGCAGAAGACCCCTCTCCCCATAGCAAGCTGTTCCAAGGGTGGGAGTCAAAGCAGGGCTGCGAGGAACAGGCAGGATGACAGTGGAGCAGGATGAGCAGCCACTCTTATCCAGGCAAGCACACAATCTCTTACCTCTTCCATGTTGATTTCAAACGGGCCAAGAGACTGACACTCCGGACAGGAACCAGGTTTCACCTCCTGGTTCTGCGACTGGAAAAAGGGTCCTAGGATGAAGTTGCACTTGCTGCAGTTGTATTTGACCATGCTGAGCTGAGGCAGGACCCCTGTGCAACTTGTCACCACTCCACTGGTCCGGATCAACTGATTTAAGTGCAGTTGCCTGAGGAAAGACACAGGTATGCTGGATGCCTGCAGGGCACAGAAGGAAAAATACCCTCCAGAAACACACCACTTGCACCACTCTTGCTGCAAGGCACAAGTTTACCTCAGGGATGCTAAAAGTTCAGCCTTAGTATGACTTTTTTCCTGTGCTAAGCTCAGCTATCCTGTTAAGACTTATCCAGAGGTTTAGCTCACAGGTGAGTCCTGTGAGCACCCCAAAAGCTAATGCAAGCCCCACAGCCACTGCTGGTAGTTCTGCTCTTACCTGAGTGACCGCAGCTCTTCCACCAGAGGGAGGTGGGAGATACGGACATGGATCTCCTGAGCAATACGATCATACTTGGGGTACATGGCCAGCACCACTTCCTTGGCTGCTTCATCAAAGATCTTCAGCATCTCTGCTGGGGCCTCAGGGAGAAAGTAGGCAAGGACATGCTCCTGGGCTGCCAGATCCTCATAGTTCACCACCAGACTCTCTCTGTTCTCTTAAGAAAAAGATGGGGTGAATTGCAATTTCAGCCTGTTCACTCCTCAAGGAGTTTGCAAAGGATAGCCAGAACAGACAAGCCTGTATCCTGCAGGCTGCAGTTAGTAGATCTCTGCACCTTCCCTGAAGTTTAGAGGTTAACAATTTGAAAATGGGTGGAAAACCCTTTTAAATTTATTTCTCTAACAAATTCTTCATCAGTACCAAGCTTGTGATTGTTCCTCTCCAGTTCTGCACAGATACTTCCCAGGCTCAGTGTTCCTGAAATTCAAAAGCCTCAGCCCAATACACAACTCTCTCAAAGACACCCAGGAAACAGAAGTTAATAGGAGAGACACTATGTGTGCTGAATGGCTGGCAAAAAACCTCCTGTGTCTTATGTTCATGGAAATGGATGAGACAAATGCCTTTTATTTCCCAGTTTTATAAAACTGATCCTGTTCCACTGCTCAAGCTTCTGCTCAATATAAAGAAGAAATACAACAAGTACAGCTACACGAGCTGCTCCTAGATGTGATAGTTTCTGCTTTTAAAACTCATCAATGACAGCCTTAATGACCATTGCTTCTGGCAGTGCCTACTCAGAATACAAGGCTGCAACACTGACAGAGTTTCCAAAGTCACAAGGTCTATTTGTGTCCCCTTGCTGGATAATCCGGTTTCCAGTGTGAGAAAGTAACTGGTGCAGACAGCAAGCAATTGTTGTCTCTTTCAGATCACAAACTTGCAGACCACTGTCTGCTGCCCCACATACTCTCCTGCTAGAATTTCTATGAAATGAATATTAATGAGAAAAAAACGCCAGGGGCCTTCTAATTAGTCACCCAGAATCAAAGAAAACAGTAGACATGTTTCCATTATTCATTTATCTCCATCAGAATCAGGCTTTCTTACAGTGCTGATTCAATGCCTGGAACAAAGAGGGCAGGCAGCAAAATATCCACCTCTGTACTGGATCACCACAAAGTACCATAACCCACATAAAGAAAGAGAGAGCCTCCAATGACCCAGCCCTACCTTTGCACATGTCACTGATCCTCTCCTTGAAGACATTGTGCCCATGCTCATCCACATGGGTCTTCAGGAAGTTCTTGAAGCGGTGATAGATCTCAAGCCGGGGGGCTGCCATGGAAACCCACTCCCTCACTGAGTGTCCTTTCATGTCTTCCAGGTTCTCAATGCTCTCAATCATGTCTTCATCCTCGTCTTCCATGCCTTCAGCAGCCCGCTCTGCCAGCCGCCTCTTCCGTGCAGGACGGTCTTCGTCTTCATCGTCACTGTCTAAGGGGTGGGAGGAAAGACTGTTCAAGACCTGGGATTCCCATTCCCACTCTATGGACTAGTCACAGTGGGATTGCATAGGCTGTGGAAGTAAAGAGGTCACAGCCTGGAATACAAACCAAGAGACATCCCAGGCCCAGCCTAAATCCAGTTCTAGACTTGCTCCTACATCTTCCACAACATGGCTAAAATTTTAAGGGTGTGCATTTGAAGATTTGTATGCAACAGCACATATTCAAGTCCATTAATGCACCAACCAAGGAACAAGCTTAAAGTGCATCAAAGGCCCTTCAATCCAGCCCACAAAGTCTGTACAGGAGCACCAACACCAACAAACTCTACAGCATACACTTGGTAGACTCCCAACCCTTTCTTTGATACAGGCCCAGGATCCTAACTTTGTTTCAGCAGTAACCAGAAGGTCACCAAATGAGCTCCTAGGAAACCCAAAGGAAAGGGATCCCGCACTGGAGAATCCAGGCAAGCCCACAGCCAGTGATTTCTTTAAGAGCCCAGACACACTGGAGCTCTAGAGACCTTCCTACGAACCTGAAAGTAAAGAGCCCAGCTCCCCCTGAAAGGCTAGGTTATTATCAAGCACACAGAGTGGCACACCTGGTACAGCTCATTGCACCCACCATAGAGCAGCCCCCTCCTCATGCGGCCCATGCCCTGCTCCAGCTCGCGGTCCCGCTGCCTCATCACTCGCTCGGCGGCTTCCCGCTGGCTGGCAGTCAGCTCCTCCACATCTTCATCATCCAGGGCCAGGCCCTCTGCTTCATACACATCTAGCTCCGGGATGGGCCGGTAGTCCCTAGTACACACACACAGAGCAGGGAATCAGGCCAGGAAAACAATTCAGCAGCCCTTCTTCAGCTACTGCTGGGCAGATGCCAGGGCAGTTATTCTGTAGCAGGACAGAAGGGTGTTGAGCAGGAAGGCACTTCCCACTGGAAAATGCCCTGGAGTAAAGGGGTCCAGCACCACGGTCAGGAATGCAAAGGGCTCCAGAACCATGGTTAGGAATGCCAGCATTCAAGTCTTTGTATTGTCAAGTTCAGCTTGCCGGCCGTGCTGAGTAAACAACATCAAAATTCGTGCCTGCAGAAGTAAAGAGCTGGGCTGAATCCACATCACACATGCAGGCAGATCCTGGTTTACCCACTCTGGACCATACTGGAACTTTGCTCAGTTCTTCCAGAACTCAAATGACACCATTTGTCCACTGCCCAGCAGTTCTTCAGTCCCCGCACCCCAGCTACCAGCACAGCAGAGGGATCCCACAAGGCCTGAGAGCTCACTCCACGTCGCCGGCTGCACTGACATCCCCAGCACCCCATCGCCGGGCACAATCCCCCCGAACGATTTTCTTACCTTTCCATCCCTTCCCCAATGAGCTCTTCCCCTTCTTCCTCCTCTTCGGGGAGCCCCTCGGTCCCCAGGAGCCCTTCGGACTCATCCTCGAAGGGGGGCAGGTCCCGACCGGGGCTGGACGTGAAGGCATCGCCGCGGCGGGAGCTCCGCACGGGGCTGGTCACCGCTGCCTGCGACTCGGAGGAGTCCTGCAAGGACAGAAGGGAGGGTGAGGGCAGGGGGCCGCACTGAGAGAGGGGGCTAGTGCCTCCAGCGGCCTCTGCCATGCGGGCCGGGGTCAGAAGGGAGGTATATGGATCACCGACGAGTTATAATAATTATCCAAATGACAATGGAAACATATGGAGGGGGGAGACGGCGGTAAATCCATCCTCCGAGCGCAGCGCAGCCAGAGCGGAGGGAAAGAGTCCGATCCTGCCCTGGCCGGGCTCTCTACTCTGCGGCGCCGGGCAGGCGGGAAAATTCCCTCGG
>VXBB01010834.1:494956-519537 GCA_013399915.1 Illadopsis cleaveri
TTCGGGAGCACCGCCGGGCGCACCCCCAATGTCCCCCCCACCCCGAAATCCTCTCTGGACCCCGCACGACCGCAGCGCCAAGTGTCCCTCAGCGGGGAAGACCCGGGGCCCGCACCCGCGAGGGTGGCACCGCAAATGGACGGCTCCCCCGGCCCGGCCCGCCTGCTCACCGCCATCACCGCCGCTTCCTGCCCGGCCAGCTATCCGCGCGAAAACCGACCCACGTGGTCACAAAAGCGCGCGAAACCTCATGAATAATAGACATGGAGGCCCCGCCTCCTTATGAATATGCATGAGGGGGGCGGGAGCATGGAGCGGGCGGGACCCAGGGTCACCCCCGGCCGCCCCCANGCGGGAGCATGGAGCGGGCGGGACTCAGGGTCACCCCCGGCCGCCTCCAGCTACCTCCGGCCACCCTCCGCAAAGGGGTCTCGGGCGGCTGGTGGGCGGCACTGACAAACTTTGGCAAACATTTCCCTCTGGGCTCGAGGGATCTCATCGTCCCGGGAACCCGAGTCACGGGAGAGATCCCACTGTGAATTCTCGTGCTCACGGCTGCCCCTTCAGCAGCAAAAATCAAGCCTGGCTTGACCGGGTTTGCCACTGACCCAATTAAATCATCTTTCATGATTCTCGCTGAAACTACAAGAGGTTAGAAGGAGGTTCTGGCATTCTGTGATTTTTTTTATTTTTTTTTTGTGGGGGTTTTGTTTTGTTTCTTTTCGTTTTGTTTTGTTTTTAATGTGAAAAAATGTATGTGCTGAAAGTAACGGGGCTGATCAGAGCCGTTCTGGAGAACAGACTCATCTGTCTCTCCAGCTGTTCAGTGCAGCAAGCAAATGTCATTTGTGAGAGGAACTGAAGAAGAGCACTTGTCCCATAGAGACTGGAAGGGGAATTTAGAGATACAAACAAGCAATGGGCTGATGTTTGGCAAGGAGGTGGAATGCTTCCTTCCAGGCCACAGGGTCTTGCATAACAGCAGGTGGTTTGGATTTTGGAGATCTGCATTCTCTGAAGGGTTTCTGACCACTGTGTAGTATCAGGCTGTTTCTGGTCTTAGCTGGACTTGGGTGTGAGACAATGACCTTGAAACAGGGATTTCAACAGGACAGAGGCAAAAGTGACTGAAGAGGCAGCTGACAATCTGAAATGGATCTTCCAGGAGACCAGTTGGGTGATGCAGGCTGGTACTAATACAGCAAAGCAGGAGCATCATGATATAAATAGGAGAGTGGCTCAGCCTCTTCTCTGTGATGCTACAGGGAGCTGGCTGGTGCTTGGAGTGAAACAGACACAGGGAAACCCCCAAGATGCCCCCACATGTAGGTTTCTAGAGACCACCGTGGGTTTGATGATCTTAGAGGTTACAGAATCACAAAGGTTGGGACCATGGGAAGGTTCAGAACCATGATGGTTGGAAAAGGTCCTCAAGGCCACTGAGTCCAACCATTAATCCGGTCCTGCCAAGTCCACCACTAAAACATGTCTCTAAGCACCACATCACCATGGTTTTGGAACACTTCCAGGGATGGTGCATCTACCACCTCCTTGGGAAACCTGTTCAATGCTTGAGCACCCTTCCAATGATGAATTCTTTCCAAATGTCCAGTCTTTTCCAGCCCAAATGATTCTGTGGCTTAAGGGAAGGCAGCCCAGGACCTGGCTAAGGTGATGTTGTCTGACAAGGCCCAGATGACACACTGTGATGAGCCAGTGTCACCACAGGGTGCCACTGTCTCTCCAGGCACTGGACAGCTGGATGGACAGACAGATTTTCTGTTTGTGCCTCTTGGAAGACCACACACCATGTCCGTGTTTTCACTGCTAACTTTGGGTGCCACCTACAAGTGGTCCTATGCTTGAGCTGGGATGCTTTGTCTCTTCGACAAGAGCTGAGCTTGGGCAGCTAAAACCACCCCTAAAATCATGGCTGCTGCCATGCATGGAACAGGGCTCCTTCTACTGCATTAGAGACATGGACTGGGTATATGAGAGGGTGGACATGCATATGGGGCCCAGGCTACTCACTGGGGTGACCTCACCTGAGCACGAAACTCCTGAATATCCAACCATACCACCAGAATTTTGCAGACTTATGACTTCTTGCAGCACAGGAAGAGCCCTAGGGACTGAATTCCCTTTGAAAAAAAAAGGGGTAAAGACAGAGGACTGCAGTCTGGCTCACAGCCTGTGGTGCAAATTTATGGCCAATACTAGAAATACGTAGGTTGGTAGAACAGCTCTTAAACAAGACAGTCACATCTGTCCCTGCAGTTGCTCAGCACCTGATCAGCAAAGCATTTTCAGATGAGAATTAATATCCTGTTCAGTAGACTGATCTAATAAAAGCTGAAAGAGTATTTGGAGGATGGAAGGATGTGTGCAGTTAAGGGCACGGAGCAGTTTTTGGAGGTGGGAAGAGGAGAGTTATGTTTGTGCATGCCATTTGGGGGCTGATAGACAAGGCTGGTTAATTCACAGGAACCTTAAGTGTGGATGCCCCACCTCCTGTTTCGCACAAGCAGCGAGGAGGGCAGGAGCTACATTGTCATAGTCCTTGCAGTGGCACCCAGCAGTCTCCTGACCATGAAACAGCTTTTCGATCTGGTGTCCCAAATACTGGGCTCTAGCCTCAAACTGAATCAGATGGGAAGAGCAGGTGGATTGGAAAGCAAAATCTCTCCTGACAGAGTTATGTGGGAGGTAACACGTTCAACTAGTCAGTGCCTGAGGCTACAAGTGAGAAGACATGGATTTTACTTGTCTGTTACCAAGGCACTTTTTAGGCAGAAACACTCCACCTCTCTTTAAACAGACGTGTCCCTTCTGTAACTCAGAGATCTTGGTGTCAGCCAAGCCTTTGAGCTTGGATCCATAAATGGAACGTGTCAAAATATTGCAACATATCATTAACCTGAACGACAGTGTGAAATGAGACAAGCTAAGGACTGGCTTCTCCAGATGTCATTCCAAAGGCATGACACCAGGATGAAAACCTGTTTCAGCCCAGTGGAAAATCGGAGGAACAGGGCTGAGGCATGCAAGTCTCCTGGTACAACCCCTTCATGAGGTGTGCTGAGGTGCAGCTGTTAATTTTGACCTCAGAAGAGGATCAAGCAGATTTAAGCAGAGAAAGATCTATGTCTGAGGAGGGCTGGGAACTCTCTGTGTATAACGTTTGCTAGAGCAGAACGTGCAAACTTGACCAACGTAGGGATCTTCTAAAGAGGTGTACACTCTGTACAGGAAACTTCAGCTTAGCAAAAGCCCTGCATTCCTACAGAAGCAAACCCTGCAGCCACAGGTGAGCCACAGGTGGAAAACCGTGCCAGAATGTATCCTCCAGTCCTTGCAATGACTCAGATAATAAACATTCGCCTTGAAACTTCCCTGTCAGTCAGCTCTTACTGCTGAGAATAACGTGCTGGTGCTTAGCTGGTTATTTCCTTTAATTTCCTTAACAAATCTTGGCTCATTTGTCACAGTTACTTCCTTGTTTACTATACTAAGGGTCTTTTTTGTCTGTCTAGTACTTGCACCTCCAAATCCTTCTAATTATTGATCGTGTTTCCATTTAGGACCTGTTGTCCAAGCTACGCCGAGTTTCTTCAGTCAGCTTTAAACTCTCCTGAAAAGCCAAAGTCACAAACTGTTAATCATTCTCCCCTGCAGGAAGTTATTATCGCATCTCCCTCAGTTATTAACTGCCCTGCCTTGCATCCACAGGCTGTACTGAATTCCTGCGGAGGTGTATCCCGTTTCCCCCGGAGGTGTGTGACGGTGGGTGCAGGATCGCAGAGTGCTCGTTGTTGGGTGGGATGTTCGGCTGTGCGGGCTGGCCCGGTGGATGGGATCGGGCTGTAAAGGACAGAGCCCACCCTGCACCGGCAGACCCGAGACTGCCGGAGCCGCCCAGCCCCGGGGTCACCTCCCCGGCCGTCTCCACGCCGGGCTGGCGACCCACAGGTGGGGGGGGACGACGAGGCACCTTTAAAGCGCGGCGGACCCGCCCCTTTACTCCCGCCTCCAGACCCGTCCTATTGGCTCGCTGCGGTGCTTCCTTTGGGCCCTTTGATAGGACCCACTCTCTGATTGGTCCAGCCGCGGACCTCTCGGGGACCGTCTCTCAATAGCGCCCTTGGGGTCGGCCGACAAGCCCTGGCTGTGGCGGCCGCGTTTCCGCTTGGGTGCGCGGCGCTGCGCTCGGGCCTCTCTTCAGCGACGCTCCCCGGCTGAGGGGAGCGGTAGGGCCGGGGCTGGGATGGCGGGGCTGGGACCCCGGGACTGAGCGGCGGCAGCGGGGCTGGGTACGAACGGGGCCCGGGGGTTACGAGCGGAGCGGGGCCGGCGGGAGGGGGGGAACTGGGGGGGGAGGGACACTGCGGCGCCGCAGAGCGGGGCGGCAGGGCCGTGCTGCGCGGGAGCCGCGGGCCTCCGAGGGCCTCCTAGTGCAGCCGGGGGGCCCCACGGCCGGAGCCTCTGGGGCACCTCTGCCCCGCTGAAGGGTGAGTTGGAACTGCAGCGAGTGTCCTGCTGTGCTGCTGTAGCAGCCTGTGAGACAGGCGGCCCGTCCCCGCCCGCCTGGAGCCAAGTGACCACGCACTGCTACTTTTCTTGCGTGATGTGCACCCGCCTTCCACAGGAATCAAAACCAAAACAGAAAAAACCCCGGGATATGCATTTCATAAATCCACCTCTGGGCCATGGTTCTCTGTTTCTGAGGGTTTGGGCTTGTTGTTGTTACTTCTGCTTTCGATATTTTT
The DNA here is from genome assembly GCA_013399915.1 of Illadopsis cleaveri. NCBI lineage: Eukaryota > Metazoa > Chordata > Aves > Passeriformes > Timaliidae > Illadopsis > Illadopsis cleaveri. The sequence goes on from VXBB01010834.1 coordinate 499,723, forward strand.
CATCGTTTTGTTGTTGGGTTGGTGTGCTGTGGTGTTGTTTTTTATGTTTTGGTTTGGTTCCCCCCACCCCCCCCTCGTTGCAATTCTTTTCTTTTTAAGCTTAGTTCAGAAAGAGATGTAAGAGTGAAGCTGGAGGGAAGCACCTCAATCACTGAGGGAAAATCCCTGTCTTAAGTTCTAGGAGCGAAATGAAAAATGCAACTGTTGTGACTGAAAGAGAGGGTTGAAGAGACTTGCAAAGGAAGAGAACCAAAAAAAAAAAAAAAAGAAGCTTTTTTTTTTTTCTTGGTAGGGATTTTTTCGTTTTGTTTGGTTGTTTGTTTGTTTGATTTTTTTAATTTTAGTGTTCTGGGTTCTTTTTAAGCATTTAAGTTACTGAAGTAACAGTTATATTTGAGCAGGGATCTGGTCAGTGCAGTTTTTATTGCATGAATAGAGTTTTGTAAGAAGATCATGATATGTACTTAAGAGACTTTCTGATGCTATTTGCAGAAAGACAGAAAAGTTTCAATTTTTTTTTTTTTGGCAGCTACCATTTGTGCAGTGTGCAATTCACCTTTTTGTAGATGGGCTTTGAAACAAGTTTGAGAGAATTGCCAGTGTGTGAGCTCTGAATTTCACTGTGCTCTGATATTGTTACAGTGCCATGATTCAAGGACCAACATGCATTGGTGAGATAATATTTCCCTGAAGGTGCAGCAGAGCCTTTCCCAGTGCTCTGTCACTGCAGCCCAGGAGTCATGCCCATGTTCTTAGTCCAAATGCAGCTTGTCCAGGGCCTGGACTGAGGAATTGGCCTTGACCAAGTCAGCCTGACTTCATCTGGAGTGTAGAAAAACATGTTATTTTGTTTTCTGGTGTACAGAGCTGCCTGCTGGATGAAAAGGGGAGATCACAACAGCAGCACTGGTTTATTTTCTTGCAGCTCCGGGGTGATTTTAACCCCCATGGGCTGGGCTGGCTGGAGCAGGTTGTCCTATGGAGGCAGGGTGTGGTGAGTGAGCTCTTGGATCTGCTCAGCTGACTGGACTTATTTAGCCTAGACAGGGCAAGGACAGTGTGCTGAAAGGAGCAGTGTTGCTGGGGATGACAGCTCCTAGTTGGATCCTTTCCATCAGTTCCTGGTCCTGTTGTGTGATTTTTGCTGTTAATTTGGACTGGAGCGGGCCAGTTTTCCGCATCCGTGCTGTAGGCTTTAGCTATTAGAAAAGCATGACCATCGTGCTGTCTGATGGCCTTGGCTGCCCTCTCTTATCACATTGGATGTTCTGTTGCTCTGCTTTGTGTACACTTTATCTGGGGAGGAAGAATACAAGTACCAGGCTGTAGCGAGCAGCCAGGCTGATTCGTGAGCTTGATTCTGCTTTGCCCTTTGAAACCTCGTGACTGGAGTTCTGTTACGTGTGGCCAACTCCTCTCCTTATCAGCAGCTGCTGTTGTCTGATAGTGGTGGCTTCTAGCAAAGAATAATGGAGCCTGTTTGCTCTTTTCATAAGAAGTTGTTTTTCTGTTGTAAATCTCTCACAGCTTTATACTTGAGTTCTTTTCAGTGTGATAGGTAGATGGAATTATTTGTCCCAGAAGAGCTACTAGGAAGTTGTGGTGGTTCACAGTTAATAGTGTTATTCTGCCTGTGGTCTATGAGCTTCTTCTCTACTTTTCCCCAGCTTTTTAAAAAATCATGTAGAAATTTTTCTATGTTGATGAATGTGACCGTTCTTGGCCTTGCCTCTACTGAGATGTAGTGGTGTTACGGAGGAAGAGAACAGAATAAAATTGTTAAGAGAAAAATCCTTCTTTTAACAATTCAGAGAAGTTGAGTAGCTGGAGGGAAGAGAGGACACTTGCAGAGATAAGTTTGGAAGGTGAAGGTTGTTTGCTGGAACCTCTACTTGGAAGTAGGATCTTTTGACCGAGGCTTTTCCATCTTGGCGCAAAGCTGCTGCTTCCAGGTCTGTGTGATTATTTACTGTGCTGCCTCTTGTTGTAGCACAGCATATGGCAGTCAGGAAAGAAAATCCCCTCTTAGGGAGTATCTGTCAGCAAGGATGAATTGAAGGGAGGGTTTGTTGGCTGAGGGTGGGATGATTCCCTTGCCCCGTAGAGAGCCTGGGAAGAGTCTCAGCCTCTGAAGAGAAAGAAGAACCTGTGACTGACAGTCTTAAGCAATTTGTGAAGAAGGTACTACTGAGCTCTAAAAGCTCAGCAGATGACACAGGGCTGTGCTGATGCTTTCCAGCTTGTGACTCACCAAGAACCTCTAAGGGAAAATACCTTCTGTGCCCTGTCATGGGGGCTGTCAGTTTTCACCATGCAAGTCAGGGCTGGAGTCAAACAGAGAGAATTTTTTTTGAGATGAATCTTGGATTAGCTATAACACAGACTGCTCAAGTGCTGTCCCTCCTATGTGCATCTTTGAGATGTTGGCTGATAGAGACTTATAATTTTTTGCATCTGTGGGTTGTCTATGATCTTTCTTTCAGGGATTGTCAGGAGGGGTGATTGGACTCTGTATTTGTATTCAGCTTGTAGCTACCGCAGTACCTTAACAGTCAGGGTGAGAGATTTGCTCAAAAATAGAATTGTTCTGGTGTCTTGCAGAGGGTTAGAAAAAGAATGCCGAGTCTTGGTTTTTGCCAGTGTTGGGTTTGAAAGGTAAAGGCTGTACAGTCCTTTTAGGTGGGTGTATGTGAGGCTCTCCCTGCTCTCAGACTTCAGAGTTGGTAATAGCAATGGGTTTTTGGGAGGGGCGTTCATCTTTGCTTTACAGTAGTTGAAATCAAATTATTGATTGTCATTTCTTGATCTTGGGACCAAGAATGAGTGTCCTGGTAAGGTGGAGTTTTTGTCTCTATTTGATGATGCCATGTATTGCTGTTGAGTCTTGATTTCTTCTAGGAATCTGCCAAAGCTCAAAAGAGCTACAAAATGTAATCCCAAATAGTGCCATTTGAAGGTGCTTTTTACTCTGATATACAAGTGTGGTTTTGTACTGACCACCCTGATGGCTGTGTGCAGACTTAGGGCAGGTGGCACTTCATTGTGTAATACAGTCTTTGACATGATGATAATTGGCTGCACCAAGCAGGAAGCAGTTGTGGAGGGGCTTAATGTCAAGGATGTGTTTTTTCAGCTGTGACTCACAACTGATTTAATACTGCTTTTTTCTCTGCTGTGGTTGTCTTGCTCCGTTTGACCTGGACCAGAAGGAAGACAGGATGTTCCAGTCCATGATGTCTGTGATGACATTCTCTGTGTCTGACAACAGCACAGTTTCCACTACGCTGGTGACAGCTCTGGATAATGTGACAACTCTCCCCCCGATGACAACGCGTGTGATCAACGACACGAACATCACAGTGCCGCACAAGTGCCTGTTGTTGCTCTATGAAGACATTGGGAAATCCAGGTGAGTTGGAGAAATTGGGACCACGGTCTGACCCTGGACCAAGGGAAAGAGCTTTGTGTGTTTGTCAGTTTGGTTGAGAAGGGACCAGGGCTGGTGCCTTCCCTTCTAAAGGCTGAAGGTCAGGCAAGAACAGGGATAAAACCTGTTTTATTTACTTTTTGCAGAGTCCGCTACTGGGATCTTCTGCTCCTGGTTCCCAATGTGCTTTTCTTTATATTTCTTCTCTGGAAGCTGCCCTCTGCCAGGGCCAAAATCCGGGTCACTTCCAGCCCAATCTTCACTACATTCTACATACTAGTGAGTACCACTCTGTGCCTTTGAATTGATGAGTGTTATTTTTATTACCACTCATGAACAGTATCACTCAACTAGTGGAGATAGCCTAGACCAGCTCTTGCAGGGATAAAATCTGTTTTCTGTTGAAGGTGTACTGTAAGAAGTAGACTTTATATAGCTGTTTGAATTCAGGTTTTAAAAGGTTCTGGAGCCAGATTGGCTGGATTTTGTTCTTCTGTGGTGATTTCACTTTTTCCTTTTCCTTTTTTCTTCTTTTGTTGCTTTCATGTCTTGGAATCAAGTATCTTATGCTTTCTTTGCTCCTTGGAGTAAATAGCGTGGGACACAAACCCAACTTTTCACTGAGGTAGTGAAAGGAGAATAATTTGTATGAAGCTGTTGAAAAACTTGGTCATCTACTGGAGAAAATGGTGATGTGACAGGGTTCTGGTTAGTCTGGGAGTATAGAAACCCAACCCTGTTAGTTTCTTACACATCATGTCAAAGTGGCCCTGACTTGATGATGTTCTTGATAGTTCTTAAGGTGGAAACAGAATATGCAGTACAGTTACAGTTCACAAACATCTAAGATCTTGCTGCTCTCCTCTCAGCAGTCCTGTGATGCCCTGTGATACTGCTTAGAAGACATAATAAATGCAGCTAAGCACCTACCTGAATTTGTTTAAAAATATAATTCAGAAGCTTTTTGATATCCTGGTTTGCCTCAGTATGTAACATAACATGATTGCTCTTCCTCAGTGGGATTAGTACAGGTTGTGGAAGTGAATGTGTGTTTGAATTGGGTTAGATGGATGCCTCTTTCTCTGGTCTGTGTACAGATGCTGGCAGGGCAAAATCCAAGAAGCTCTAAAGCAAATCTGACCTAGTAGCCTCACTTGAATCTTTGTTAGAAAGTCTTGTTAGCTCTTTCAGGCCTGGAGTTGGAGTTCTGGGCTTCTGCACAGTTTTGGATAACCAGGTATACATACAAATATTTCAACCTTTTAAAAATATTACCATCACTTTCCAGTCTGGATTTAAATCTCCCTACATGTTTCCAGTAATGCACATGGTCAGTTGAGGTGTGTGCTAAAGGCTTTGAAAAACAAAACTCTTGATAAACCAAATGGAGGAAAGTGAACTGACTTTGTGCTCTGGATGGCAACTGAGCCCCACACAGCTGCTCTCTCACTCCCCCCCACTAGAACAGGGGAGAGAATCAGAAGAATAAAGTGAGAAGACTTGTGGGTTGGGATAAAGACAGTTTAATAAGCCAAAGCAAAAGCTGTGCACACAGAGAAAGCAAAGCAAGACATTCATTTACCACTTTCCATGGGCAGGCAGGCAGGTGTTCAGCTGTTTCCAGGAAAGCAGGACTCCATCACATGCAATGGTTACTGGGAAAGACAAACACCATTACTCTGAAAGTCTTTTCCTTCCTTCATCTTCCTGGCTTTGTGCTGAGCATGATGCCATATGGGATATTCCTTGGGCTAGCTGGGGTCAACTGTCCCTAGGCAAAAAATTCCTTATATTCTGTGTAAGTGCAGTGCAGCAGTAATGAAAACATTGGTGTTATCAACAGTTTTCAGCACAAAAATCTCAAATGCAGCCCCATACCAGCTACTGTAAAGGAAATTTCCTCTATCTCAGCCAAATCCAGCACACAGTCTTAGAGGAAAATGCTTTAACTCTGTTTCATACTCATTTCTTGAGTATGTTATTGGGAAATGAGGATGGGAGTGTGTTCTGTGAGGACTCCCTTTAAATTGACTGTTTGTCATGTCCTAAAGGAATGCTTTCCTGTGGAGTTGGTGATTAATGTGGAGTTAAAAGATTGGGAAGAGTCTCTATCTGCTTAGAGAGGAGACAAAAAGATGTGTGTTTCTCTCCAGTGAGGTGTTGCAGCTCTAGAACACCAATATATTCAGGGACCCTTCTTTTTTGTCAGTGTTTTGTTATGGAGTTTTCCACCCCAGTTGTATTCTTCTTTCATGCCATTGCTGTCCCTTCTTGCTCTAAGAAAGAGATACTCATCTGTGGGTCACTTATTGGTCATTTCCATTCTGCANAGAACACCAATATATTCAGGGACCCTTCTTTTTTGTCAATGTTTTGTTATGGAGTTTTCCATCCCAGTTGTATTCTTCTTCTAAGAAAGAGATACTCATCTGTGGGTCACTTATTGGTCATTTCCATTCTGCAGCCACCTTAGAATCAGCTTGGACTCTTGGTTCTCTGATAGGTTTAGCTGTCTCATACCTTCATCATTAGGATCAGCCTGACATTTGGAGAATTTTATCTGGAAAAATCGACTTTTGTAGGGTGTAACTCTGTACAGTGGAGTGTTGATACATCCAACTGAGCTCTTAATTGCATTGTATGGCTGTGACAGCACAGGGTAACTGAGTCTTGCTGAGCTGTCATGCTTCANGGGATATTCCTTGGGCTAGCTGGGGTCAACTGTCCCTAGGCAAAAAATTCCTTATATTCTGTGTAAGTGCAGTGCAGCAGTAATGAAAACATTGGTGTTATCAACAGTTTTCAGCACGGGGATCTGGATGTTGCACTGTGCAGCAGGGTAAGATGTTTTAAAGCTGGTGGCTGCAAGTGAATTTTCTTCTGCATTGCTGAGCATTGTCAGCATGGAGTGTGAGAACTGCAGGTTTAGTTTTGTCACAGTTGTGTAGTGTGGTAGTTGGTATTGAGTGGTTTCTGTTATCTGATGTGATTGGTTTACCAACCATTGGATACCAACCATTTGGTTTTGTAATAGGGACATGTTTTCTTTTTTTTTCTCCTCCCCTGCCCCAATGGNAAGTGAGAAGACTTGTGGGTTGGGATAAAGACAGTTTAATAAGCCAAAGCAAAAGCTGTGCACACAGAGAAAGCAAAGCAAGACATTCATTTACCACTTTCCATGGGCAGGCAGGCAGGTGTTCAGCTGTTTCCAGGAAAGCAGGACTCCATCACATGTAATGGTTACTGGGAAAGACAAACACCATTACTCTGAAAGTCTTTTCCTTCCTTCGTCTTCCTGGCTTTGTGCTGAGCATGATGCCATATGGGATATTCCTTGGGCTAGCTGGGGTCAACTGTCCCTAGGCAAAAAATTCCTTATATTCTGTGTAAGTGCAGTGCAGCAGTAATGAAAACATTGGTGTTATCAACAGTTTTCAGCACAAAAATCTCAAATGCAGCCCCATACCAGCTACTGTAAAGGAAATTTCCTCTATCTCAGCCAAATCCAGCACACAGTCTTAGAGGAAAATGCTTTAACTCTGTTTCATACTCATTTCTTGAGTATGTTATTGGGAAATGAGGATGGGAGTGTGTTCTGTGAGGACTCCCTTTAAATTGACTGTTTGTCATGTCCTAAAGGAATGCTTTCCTGTGGAGTTGGTGATTAATGTGGAGTTAAAAGATTGGGAAGAGTCTCTATCTGCTTAGAGAGGAGACAAAAAGATGTGTGTTTCTCTCCAGTGAGGTGTTGCAGCTCTAGAACACCAATATATTCAGGGACCCTTCTTTTTTGTCAATGTTTTGTTATGGAGTTTTCCATCCCAGTTGTATTCTTCTTCTAAGAAAGAGATACTCATCTGTGGGTCACTTATTGGTCATTTCCATTCTGCAGCCACCTTAGAATCAGCTTGGACTCTTGGTTCTCTGATAGGTTTAGCTGTCTCATACCTTCATCATTAGGATCAGCCTGACATTTGGAGAATTTTATCTGGAAAAATCGACTTTTGTAGGGTGTAACTCTGTACAGTGGAGTGTTGATACATCCAACTGAGCTCTTAATTGCATTGTATGGCTGTGACAGCACAGGGTAACTGAGTCTTGCTGAGCTGTCATGCTTCAGTGGTATATAAAGTGAGTTGGGGATCTGGATGTTGCACTGTGCAGCAGGGTAAGATGTTTTAAAGCTGGTGGCTGCAAGTGAATTTTCTTCTGCATTGCTGAGCATTGTCAGCATGGAGTGTGAGAACTGCAGGTTTAGTTTTGTCACAGTTGTGTAGTGTGGTAGTTGGTATTGAGTGGTTTCTGTTATCTGATGTGATTGGTTTACCAACCATTGGATACCAACCATTTGGTTTTGTAATTCAGAGGGACATGTTTTCTTTTTCTCCTCCCCTGCCCCAATGGAATGAGGGGTGGGAAGACTGTAAAGACACTGTTGTAAAGACTTGGTGAAAAAGCTCTTCAGAGCTTAATCTGGCTGCTGAGGCAGTTGTTCCTTCCTAAATTCTAAGGCACTGCTCCTATCCAACAAGTCTGAGGAATCTTTTTCAAGAAATTAACTCTAGTCTGCCACAGGAAATTCTTAGTACACATTATCAGGCTTGAAAGCTGACCTGAAAACGGTATCCCAAAAGGGTTTTTTGATCACTACTGCATTTTGACATGTGCTCACTGTTTTTGCAGGTATTTGTGGTGGCTTTAGTTGGCATTGCCCGAGCTGTTGTGTCCATGACTGTGAGTGCCTCTGATGCTGCCATGGTTGCTGACAAGGTAGGTGAAGCACAGATGTTAGAGGCTGTGCTTTGTGTACTTCTGATCACAGCAATCTGCTCTGGCTTCCCTCTTACATGTGTACAAGAAGAATGTGCTTTTTTTTTGCAGTACTCTTAGCTATGTTTACTATGGAATCCTGTTTTGATAGCTGGATCTAAATCATCACAACATCCAGGATGGTAAAACAATGGATTTCCTAAAATAGACACACAAATAGTGGCAGCAGAAGTTTCCTGTTACAGGGATGAAATTATTCTTTTTTGCAAGAGGTTAACATTCAGATACCTTTAGTGGATAGGCAGGACCTGGCCTTTGTTACTTTTGCAGTTCCAGTGGCTCTTTGAAAATGTTGAAGTTTTTGTATTGAGTGCAAATAAAACCAGCTTCTCTTTTGAGACTGACTCCTGAATGTCCTTGCAACCACTCTGAGCACAGGGTGAACCTTTAGCAAACAGGAAATGTTTGTACGTGCTGTTTGTTCCTTTGTAGTAATTTGACTTGTAGCAAAATATTACTTAAAACAAAAAGCTCTGCAGTTCTTGAGCTCTTAGAGAAAGAGGAGCCACCTACAGAGTACAGGTCTTTGGGCTTTATTCTTTTGGATGAGTGTGGTTTACTTGCTTTTTCCCTTTAATGTTACCATCAAAACATTGTGATGAGCCGCTGTTGTGAGAGGCTGGATGTTTGTAGCATTTTTCATTCACCTCTGTCCAACAGATGTATGTCCAGGACTTGAATAATGAAAAAGAGATGGAAAGGTGTTTTTCTTCAGCTCTGGTTTTGCTGCTAAGTGCAGCAACTAGGAAATCATGTAGCAAGACATGATTGCTCTTTGACAATCATGTCTTGCTACATCAAAAAACTCTGATAGTTTTTTCTGTAAGCATGTTCTATCTTATCTATTAAGTTTCTTTTGTGTTCTCTTATATATATGCACACACACACACTTTATATTTGCTGGGATTAGAAGTATCTTATCCAATGTCTCTTAAAATATTACATATTTTTAAGAGAGAGTACCAGTCAGTGTTCAGAGGTAAAGGGTTAATAAGCCAGAATCTGGGGCTTGTTCTAGGTTTGGCACTGATTTATTGCATGACTCCCTGAAAAATAGCCTCACCTGCTTTTTATTGTTTCACCAAATAAAACATGAGGTTGCAAATTACAGGCTGGAACAGGGGGTGCTTTTTGCTTGAATATGTTTTAATTTTAAGGACCAGTGACTTTGGAAGAGGGCAGAATACAGAGTTTGTTCAGGCATATCTACTGCTTTAAGAACTAGCCTCGTTTAATATTTTACTTTTGAAGCTATCATGGGCTTTTGCTCTTTGGGAGCACAGCAGCAAGAACACATCTGAAACAATTGACAGATCCTCAACTGGGACAAACCATGACCACTTCCTCTCTGTAGAGCTGCTATTTGCTCATTTCCACACAACTGTTCTGTTCCACAGGCACAAACAGGGCTTGGAACAAGCATGTGATCAGTATCCCTACAAAGCATGAGGAGGGCTTGTGGAAATCACCAGCCATTCAGAGGCTGCCATCCCCTGGAGTTTTGCTTTATTAACTTTAAACTGCTTCCTGACTCCTTCTAATCATGTTTGTCTGGTCTCTGTTATCCCTCAGATCCTGTGGGAGATCACAAGATTCTTCCTTCTGGCGATTGAACTGAGTGTGGTGATTCTAGGCCTTGCCTTTGGTATGTGTCAGGAGGTTTTTGAGTGCTTTAAATGTTTCCTATTGCCTTTCCTTCCACAGAGGTTGCATTTGCAAGTTTAGAGTGATGCTGATTCTATAAAGTGAAGAGGCTATGGAATAAATACAAAAGGCAAATTGTGGAGATTTAGTTAGAAGTGGCTGAAGGCCTGATTATACTTACAGATCTATGGTTTGTGTGATTGAAGGGTTTATATGTTCTTGGTTTGTTCTGCACTCATATGATGGAGTGTACACCTTAGGTAAGATTTTTTTATGCCAAGATCAACAGTCTGATCTTTGCTTGAACCCCATTTTATTTAAGATGGTCCCTTTTGGGGCTCTTCTATCCCCTTCATCCCATCCTCAATTGGTTTGATCCATCCTGACTGCATTCAAATGCTTTATCTGTACCTGCAATTGTAATTCTACTTTTGTCAGTTATGCAACTGAAAATGCCCCTCCCTGTGGGTCAGAGGTAGAGGAGAGGGTGGATGTCACTGTTGCACGTGTCAGTGGGACATGTGAGCAGTATATTTTTCATCTTTTGAAGGCTCATCGACTAATTTTGATTGGAAGGAGCTTCTGGAAATTGCCTACTTCAGTATATTCCAGTACAGATTTCTCTACCCCAGCCTCCCATCAACTCTTCTCCCTGAGAAGCAGCTTTTATAACATCTCACTGTACTTGATGCTAGAGTCATTCCTTCTTTTTTTTCTTTCCTGTAACCCCAGCAGAAGGACTTAGTTGTTTTCTGTTAGTGTGGACAGGAGAAAAGCAAGTTAAAATCTGTTGTTTTGTTAGTAGGGTTTTTGCTTGTGAAAGGCTCAACTCTCCAGACAGGGTTTAGTGAGCTTTAACCTTCCCTTGAAGGCCTCTGGAAACACAAGTGTTTTCCTTTATTGGTTCTGAAAAGAACTGATTTTAACCAGTGCTGGGATTACATCCTGAGTCACTTCCATACCCCATAATTACAGGTCACCTGGAGAGCAAGTCGAGTGTGAAACGTGTGCTGGCAATCACCACTGTGCTGTCTCTGGCATATTCTGTCACCCAGGTGAGTACATTGAAGCAGAAGAATTTGCAAAAGAAGGAACTTTGCTTGAAGTTAAACAATTAAATGTGTGACTCCTGTATGAAAGTGGCAGCTTTGCTCTTTGGATGAGGTTTTGGAGGAAGGCTGAATGCATGTGGCAGTGTATAAGCAGATAGTATCTGCTTGTCTTCTTTACTGCATAAATAGCTCAGATAAGGTGAAGAAATAAGATGAGGTTTGGATGGATTGCCTTGTCTAGTGAATCTTGGAACAAGAGTCAGGTTTTCCACACCTGAGCTGCAAGTTCTGGATCTGGCCTCAAGGGCCATGGAAATCATGTGCTTGCCAAGTAAGGGCACTGCAGTGCCCTTGTCTGCTGAGTCTTTCAGAGCTGAGAGCTCTTGCTTCACTTCAGACTAGCAGCTGGCTTGCTGGCTCAGTTTATTAGGCATGTCTTCATGTCCCTGAACAATGCAATCTGTGTCTGGGTTTATTCTCCTCAGCATTTCAGTGGTCAGCCCTTGTCTCTTTACTCAGGGCAGCGCCAGAATAACACATAGAGCTTTGTTCTGGGACCAGGCTCTTGGCTCCAGAGGCAGTGAGCTGATAATTACCCCATGATAAAGCTGGAGGAGCCTCATAAAATGTCAGGTGTTGGAGCTATATCTGGGTTCAGTAGTGCTTACAAGCACTTTTCTTTCCACTGTCTGTATGGGTAGCTCCTAAACAAGACAGTGTTCTTTTCCAAACTGACTATATTCTGGATGTTTCAGCAGAAAGGTCTACTTTAAAGATGGAAAAAGAGCTCTATGTCTAGACAAATAAGTGCTTGCATCCTGTGTCCACCTCAGTCTCTCTTCTGTAATGTCACTGATGCCAGTTTCCTTCAGATGCAGATTCCTGCCACTCATTTTCTCCTCACTTGTTTTCAGTTTCTTCCTCTTCTGTGTGAGTGTAACTTGGTCTAAGCAGGACAGGGCTTGGTTGGGTTGGGGGGGAGCAGGCCAGCTGCTTTCTGAACTTCTTTAAGCATAGTGTCCCATTTCCAAATATGCATTTCAGTGAGGATACTGCTTGTAACAGATTCAAGTTGGTGCTCCTTCTCTCTTAGGGCACCCTGGAAATCCTGTACCCTGATGCCCACCTCTCAGCAGAAGACTTCAATATCTATGGCCATGGAGGGAGACACTTTTGGCTTGCCAGCTCCTGTTTCTTCTTCCTAGTGAGTACTGGGAATGTGTTATGCACTCTGATAGATAGCTTCTTTGTATTTTCTAAATGGAGCAAGGAGGATGATTTGAGTACAATAATGCCCTAATCCCCCTCCTGCCTCCTACAGTGTGGCATTGATGCTTCTCATGTGGTGGGGAAGCTGAAGCAGTAAAGGTGCAGTGGTATAAGCTGGGGCAGTTGTATTCCAGCTGAGCTCATATGATCTTCCCTCCTATGTTTCTCAGCTGTTTTGTGCTGCTGGAGGTGAGCTGTGGGGCTTTCACATCTGTACTGTGTTTAATGTTAAGGGTTTGTGCCTCTGCCCCCGAGACATGTAGGGAGTGCATAATACCTCACACCATCCCTGATAAGATTGTTGAGCTCAGTTGCTGAGCAGCCATGGAACTGTTAGTTCTTTGTCTCAACAGGTCTATTCCTTGGTGGTGATTCTTCCAAAAACTCCTCTGAAAGACCGAATTTCTCTGCCCTGTAGGTAACTGTAGTGTTTTTCATATATAGTATGGATGGGTAAAGGATAAAGCATAGGTGGGAGTAAAAGGTTCCTGTGTGTGTTTGTGCTGCAGATGCATTCCACGTCTCAGAGTTTAGATAACATGGCAAAGGACTGATAACTTACTCCTAGAAAAATTAGTATGTTGTCTGTTTTGGAGAGTGGAGTAAGAGCACTGCTACTTTAGTAGCTAAACAATTACATTAAGAAAACAAGACCTCCTGCTCAGTTAATGATACAGGTATAATGTAAATATATAATCTTCTGAGAGCCTTAAGGAATGGCTTCTTAATAACAGCTTCCTTTGAAATGCACACATGATGTTAAAGTGTGCATGCTACTCATCCCCTGGGAAGGGAAGACTAAGTGGGAGCTGCTCAACACTTTTTATCTGGGCTTTTACTTTATCAAGATGATTCTGTTTGGTGAGTTTTTGTTTTTATCTGAAGCTCTTGAATAGAGAGAAGCTGTTATTAAGGTGTTTGTGCTGAGCTCTTCTCTCTCTAACTAGTGTTGACATCCCTGTGTGGGTATCCTGAGGAAGGGGGATGTGTATGTCACATGTCACAGCCATAGGTCCTGGGCCTGATGTGCCTGGTGTCCAGCATGCCCTGCTGCTCCTATTGGGGTCTCCTGAGCAGTTTTTTATTAGTGCTGTTGGAAGAGCACAGCTTCTGGTTCAGCTGGGTTGTCTTTGTTTTCCTTGCATTCAATTATGTGACTGACACTGGTTCCAGATGCTTGCAGATTAAATCTTTGCATGTGTTGCTGTAACCTTGCCTTCAAAACCCATCTTGTGTGTGCATGTACACATGCAGGAGGGTATGGTTTAGTCCATTACACCACCATTAATCCTGCCAACATGGGACAGGAAAATGCAATCTTAATTCTTCAGCAGTTTTTAGAGACAAGGTGGTGAGAAGCTTCTGTTGGATTTGGCATTTGCATCAAACAGACTTCCATGTGTTTGAGGTTGAGCTTCATGTGTGTCTGTGTCTTTCCCACAGCCAGGAAGAGTTTTTACATTTATGCTGGCATTCTGGCGCTGCTGAACCTGTTGCAGGGCTTGGGCAGTGCCCTCCTCTGTGTGGATATCATAGAAGGACTGTGGTATGTACTCTGGGGGAGGAGGTCTGCAGCCCTTGATCTTGTGTTGTATTTGAGTGTCCTTCAACACTGCCTCTCCCAAGAAAACACACCTATGCTGTGTTCCTAAGAAGGAATAAACCTGTTGGTTCTGTTTTGTGCCAAAAGACCTCTAAGTAATCAGGAAACTCCCCAGTGGAGAGGTTGTGGAATTATGTGTGCTGCAGTTGTCTTGAAGGGGTGAGTGAGAGTAATAGTGTGAATCCACTGATGTCTGGCCATTAGTAGGTAATAAGAGAGGAAATAGTCTGTTTGCTAGAAATATGGAGATGCCCTTATACCTGGAGTCTCTGCAGGGATGTGTCACATCTGTGAGTCAAAATTAGGAACACTGAGCCCTCTGCCCTTGGTCAGACCTTGGGTTTTGGTTCCCCAGAGTGTCTAGAAGCAGTAGCACATGTTGATGACAATTGCTATTACTTTGCATCAGTTTAAATTTGTTTAGCATGATTTTTCTTGATCTCTGGAGACTTTGGTGGGAAATATGATCATTTGGGAGAATGCGAGTGGTGTTATCCAGCTGTATTGTGCTTGAGCGCTAAATCCCTTCCTGTTCCCTTTTGCTGTTGACAGCTGTGTTGATGCTACCACGTTCCTTTACTTCAGCTTCTTTGCACCTCTCATCTATGTGGCATTCCTGAAAGGTTTCTTTGGGTGAGTAGCCAGGAGCAGGAGTTTAGATGGGTATATATTGTCATTGAAGTGTTTTGCACACACGTTCTCTCAATCTGTACAATAAAGACAGCAACTAGAACACCAGTTAGAGAACCAGTCTTAGTTTCTGCCCTTGAAGAATTTCTGTGACCGGGCTGGTCACTTCTTTGCAGGGCCCTTTTGTATGCAGAACAGAGCTGGTGGCTGTATTCCTCACACATTTCAGAGGATCACTTCTTCAGCATCAGCTTCCTGTGTAGTATGAAGTTTTTTTGCTGAAGTTGATAGCTAAGTGCTTAATGAGGAATTGAGTCCTGGGGGCGTAAACGGTCTTCTGGGTGCGTTTGGGGGTAAATTTGTAAAAAAGGATGTTGAGGTTTAGTAACTCTTTGGCGGAGGGCTCTACCATGGGCCCAAAAATGACCAGTGAGAAAAGCCCTGGGAAGGTCGATTCTCAGGCCGGGGTCGCCGCCGTGTGGCCACTTACAGGAAATGCACCTTGGGGAAAACGAGTGGTTTAGTGTAGGCTTTAGTATTTGTTGGTCATTAGCAAGAAACATCAGGCTTTAAAATAACTAAGAAGATAAAGTGCTTTTAAAATATAAAAATGTACTTCCACATCCCTTTGAAATTAGAAGGGAACACTGTCTGGAGTTAAAGATGAAAACTGCCGATCCATAAGTGTTTGTATTTTGGTTTTCATGATGTGCACAGGTAGAACTTGAAGTGTACTCCTGTTTTGACTCATTTTGGTGTCAGTAGCCAGGCTGCTGTGGAGTTCAGTAGTGTTTGGGTGCTGTTGCCCTCAGTAATTCAAAGCTCCCAAAGATGAGAACTCTTTTCCCACAGTAGAGTCAGGATTCTGACATTTGTATTTCTCTTAAGTGACTTCATTCAAAGCTTCATTTAGCATTACTTTATGGCAGTTACTCTGCCACAAATTTCCGGACCAAAAGCTCATTTAAGGTCTGAATGCACAATTTCTTAATGCTGATGAGTTTCAATTAAGGATAGGTGGCTGTGATACCGCACTGGTTAAACATTCATTTTGAATCTTTCATCACTCCAGGTCTGAACCCAAGATCCTTTTCTCCTACAAATGTCAGGTGGATGAACCTGAGGATGTGGATGTGCACCTACCCCACCCTTATGCTGTTGCCAAGAAGGAAGGAATGGATTCTGGGTTCTACTCAAGCACTCAGATTGACACCACAGCCTACCTGGACGATGTGGCCTCGATGCCATACCATGTGGGCAGCATCAACAGCATAGACAGTGACCGCTGGAAATCCATCAATGCCTGAGGCAGGACACCTGAATCACATGATGCCTCATTGCTCTCTTTCCAAACTCCCTGATACCACAGCTTTTAGGATGTCCACTGGAAATCTGTCCTTGGCTACCTGCCATGACTTTCCTCTTATCCTTAGGATTTCCAAAACCTATCGTGGAACTAAGTTGGCAGCCCAAACCCTTTTGGAAAGGACACTTTCTGTTTCTGCCTGAGAACAATGTAGAGCAGTTCTGTTTATAAACCTTTAAACACTGAATGTTCTTGATCCTCCACGTTCCAGATGTGAATATGACCCAGAAGATAGCCCTGGCTGGCACCTCTTCCTTTTCAGTGACTGAAAGCACTTGTCTTCCACTTAGAAGAATGGTGTTTAGGGATGAGGGTGCTGATTTGACTGCTGTATTGTATATATATAGAAGGATTTTGGTGGTTGAAACCAAAGATGGTCTTCCTGGGCTTTTTCAAGCAGCATGGCTGCCTGCATTTTGTCATAATGCAATAGTACAGGTGGTGATAGTGTCTGATGAGGGAGGCTGGTCACTGGGGCTCAGCCGTGGTTTCAGCTAACACTGGTAAAAATGGTGAATTGGAGTTGCTAGTGGTTAAAAGGAATGTTCTCAGTGTATGGGGAAAAGAAGGTATGGAGAGGAATGAACTGTTCTCTGTGCTCAGGGAACATTTGGGAAGGCTGGTAGCTCACAGCGTGGATGTGAAGTGACTGAACAGTAGGGAAATAGAAGGACAGTTCTGCTGTCTTGCTGAGCTGAAAGCTGTGAACCAGTCTATGGAGGCTGTAGTGCTGTGCATTTAAGCTCACAGGAAAATCTAAGTAACAACACTGAATCGGTGCTGAGTTTCAAAAGTAAAACCTGTGAGGTAGGTGCATTTTCCATCTGCACCCTGCTTCATGGCTTTGGCAGGGGCTTGGAGAGTGCTGTGAAGGAGGAAGGTGACTCTGCAGATGAAGGCTCCAGAGGCATTCAGGTGCTTGAGGCAGAGCAGAACTCTATGATGAGTCTGAGCTGTCAGAATTTAGTGACTGGGAACTCAAATACCTTAGATGTGCTAAGATCAAGCTGGCTGGTGTGCAGCAGTGGGAGAAGAGTGGGAGGTGGGTGTGTATCTCTGGCTATGTCCTTCCCTTATATTGCAGTTCAGATCCCCAGACTGCTGCTGGTCTGAGTAAGTTTTATGGCTCGATATGTTGAAAATACTTGTGTGCATGTGGGGAGCGGTCCTTTTAAGGACTTTCTGGAACTTCTTATTAACCTCTTCTGTGCTGGAAGAGTGACTGCTGTTGTCTGAGCTGTCTGGCATGCAGTTTCAAAACATGGTGTTCCAATCCAGCGACTGTTTATATAAAGGCTGCATCAGTCTGGTTTCTGGAATATCCTGGCTTTCCAAGGATGAAGACGTGTATTCCTCTACATCTGGGGTGCTTTCCTACCTGAGTCCTCCAGGTAGGTGGAGATCTGCTATAAGCAGCTTTCCACTTGGGATGGTAGAAAGAGGGAATTTGCAATGTTTGGGGACTGTGTGAATCTCTTGCCCCCACTTACTGCTGTTCCTGAAGAATACTGAGGTAAGACTTAGCAAGGTGCAGTGTGGAAGGGTTGGTTTGGATCATTAGTAGGTAGACAATAGTGTGTGCTACCAGGTATTCCCACCACAGGGAAAGAAAACATGGGTAAGAACATGGAGTTCATATTGGTTGCCAAAACTATGCAGGCCCTTGCTTATCTTTTTTTGTTAATGAGCAATGCAGCTTCTCTGTCTGCCTGGGGACTTTGCCCTGCAGGCCTCTACGTAGCACTGGCACCTTGAAAATAAACAATGCTCCCTTCTATCCCCCCATTCCCCCCACCCCCCTTTTTTTAATTTTTATTTTATTCACTTTTGGGGGAAAAGGCTTCCATCTGTCTGTGTGCTAGAGCTGAGTAGTTTCTTGTAGGTCACAGCCTTTCACGTTTCCATTTTCATGCAATGACTGCAAGGGCTGGACTAGGAGCTGGCCGAGTCAGCCCTTGCCACGTTAGAGAAGTGTTCCATGTTCCCCTGTCCCTGCTGTCAGTCAGCCTGAGCCACACTGGACTGCATGCTGTAAAAGGGATGGATGGTGACATTCCTGAATTGCTGTGCTGCTCCTCCTAATGCTGCTTACAACACTGATCCCGAGCTGCTGTTGTTTAGAAAGGGTGGGGGAACCTGCAAAGCTTCCCTGGGCCTTGGACAGGGTCAAGACAGATGAAGATTTCAAAACAGCTGAGAACTAAAGGAGCAACTGCTTTTCCATCCCAAGGAGTATTTATTAACTTTCAACATCCTGACTGAAAGGACTTACCAGCCTTCCTTGGTAATGTGAAGAGCCTGTTGTGAATTTGCCTTTTTTACCATCTGAATTCAGTGCTGAAGGATCACCTGTGCAGGTTGTCAATGCATCCATCCTGTCCTTTGCTGGCAGGACTCCAGTATTTCTGGAATGTCCCATGTTCTGCTGCTGAGGAGCTTCTGCACTAGGTAATGGACTGACCTTCCTCCTTTTGTATATTTATGTATATATAGTGCTTTGAGCCGTCTCTAAAGTGGTTCTTGAGCAAAGTGTGTTATGTGTGAGGGGTGGTGAAAAGAGAGAAAATATAGAATAAATGTATATTTTTGTTTGTAAAATAAATAAAATTAAGTTTGGCATAAATGGTCATGCTGTATTTCTCAAATTAGACATTGGGGAGGAAAATAACTTGAAGATTTTTTAAAAAAAAAGATTGCAGGAAGGCATGGGCACAGGTGTGGTGGGGTTTTGTTTGCCTTTGCCTGCTCTCCTTCCTGGATCTTTACAGGTGATGTGTGCCACCTGGCTGGGATGTATACACCTGGAAAAGGCCTAGGGAAGGATGACAGGAATAATCACAGTTATGGAAAGACTTCTGGAGGAGTAATTATGTGGCTGAGAACTCACCAGCCTGGAAGGGCAATGGTGGAGGCCTGTAAAACCCTTAGGACAGAAGAGGTGAATAAGGAATATCTGTCCATGGACCGTTTCAGTACAAAAATTGGGTACTGTCAAATGAGGTGAGCAGGTGGCAGGTAAGAAACGAGCAGGAGGCAGGTGAGCATGTTCTGGGAGGGAACTTCAGCCACCCCTGTGCTCTTGCCTGGCTGGGTGCAGTGTTTCTGGGTGACACAGCTCATAGTGCAGCATGCAGTGCCCTTGTCTTGAGACCTCAAGCAATGGAGCAACTCTTCAGCATACAAGGTACTGCAAAATTAACAAAAATATTCCCTGCTTCCAGGAATGTGCTCTAGAAGAGGCCTGGATATCCAGGGAAGGTTTGAGGGGTGCAGGGTCCCAGATACTCCTTTAATGCTGGCCCAAGCCCCACTCTGAGGTAGAGCTCTGGTTGCCCCATTAGCTGCACTGAGGAATAAGCAGCATTAAACAGTTAAAACTGCTCCCATGCACTACTGAGAGTAACGTGCTGAGTAGATAAGTAGCACATTGATACCAACTGGCCTATATTTCTGGGAATGCACAAAGCTTGTTAGTGAAAGATTCTTCAAAGCAGTTATTTCTTGGTCCATTGGCGTCTGTGTTGCATTATTATCTCATTCCTTTGGTTTAGGCTGTGGATCAGCCATGCCTGGCAACGGGCACAGTATCAGCCATGGCCTGACCCACGCAGGACCCACCCGTGTGTGTCAGGGCAGGCGGCGGCAGCAGCGTCTGGCTGGAGCAGAGTGGCTGGAAGGAGCAGAGACGAATTCTGGCCCCAGCGCAGCTGCTGTATCTGACGAGAAGTCATCCTTCCTCAACTTGGGAAAACCCCGTGAGTTGGACGTCTACCACTGGAAGTTGTACGGGCAACTTTGATGCCGCGATCAGTGCCAGGGCGTGTGGAGGGCGGGCTCACCGGGACAGGAGCGGGACTCTCCGCTGTCCCGGAGGCGCGTTGGCGCTCCGGGCACTGACTACAGCCCCCAGGCTATGCCGTGCCCGGCCGCCAGCACCGCGCCGCGCTATTGGCCGCCTCGCGGCCGCCGCCAATGGTGAGCGGGTATGTTGGCA